>OVBJ01000235.1:54643-72863 GCA_900406535.1 Noccaea bulbosa | reverse complement strand
GCGGCTGTCTTGAAGTTTGTGTCTGAGAGAGATTGAAAACTAGGGCTTTTTCACAAAGGTTGCCATGATATAATACCAAGCTTAATTAATAGAATTAAGAGTTTGAACAAAAAAAAAAAAGACCCATGGCCCATGCCTCCATATTTCTATTTATAAAACGAATAAATATATCAAACCTAAATTTTCCAAGGCAAAGTAGCAGGCAGGAGACACACAACATTAAGGTTTATGCTTTCAAAACCAAAGAACATCATGGAAACTAGACATCGCAGCAAAAGGACAAAGATCTTGGAGAACGAGTCTGGAGATATCATAACATCGGAGACAAGAAGATTATGTATAGACGAAGATTTAGTTCCTCTTGATTTGGTAATCGAGATCTTGAGGAGATTGCCCTTGAAATCTCTAGCTAGGTTTCTCCTTGTAGCTAAGGCTTGGGCAACAATCATCCGCAGTCGAGATTTCATCAGATCCTTCCCGTACCAGTCTTCACTTATGCAGCCTCGTAATAATCTCTTGGCTTTCAAATATTTAGATAATGAGAAACAGATTTGGAAATTTTTCTCGTCTTCTTCATCAATAACATCAGAACCACTCTCATATTTACCTCTTACGACAAGCTCAAGTATCACGAGCCGTTTGAGCCGGTTCTATAAGGCCGACCAGATTCCTCGTTACGCTAATGGCTTGGTAAGTCTTGGATGTGGTCGAGAACAAATCATATGTAACCCTAGCACAGGTAAGTCCATAACCTTACCCAAAGTGAAATCAAGAAAAAAAACTATCCGGAGCTTTTTTGGGTACGATCCGGTAGATGATCAGCATAAGTTGTTGTGCATGTCTGAAAAAGCTTATCGTCGCTTGCATGCTCCATCTTTTGAACATCAAGTGTTCACATTGGGAAGAGTTGATAAATCATGGAAGATGATTGAATGTAACATTCTTCATTTTCCACAAACTAACGGTGTGTGCATCAATGGGGTTGTTTATTATGGTGCTTATATGGGTACTCGCATGAACGAATGGTGCTTGGTGAGATTCAATGTGAGATCTGAAAAGTTTGATCAAGTGGTACAATTTGTGGGTGATCATAGTCCTCCTCCGGCTCCACCTTTGTTGAGCGGCTTGCGCTATCCTTCTTTGATAAGTTACAAAGGGAAAGTAACTTTAGCCACTAAAACGTATGAACAAATGACGAGATATGAATTGTGGGTTTTGGAAGATGCTGAGAAACATGAATGGTCAAAGGTATGTATCTCTATTCAACATCATTTGATAAATTCATCAATGTGGCAGCAGTTACGCATCGGAGGTTATAGTAGTCGTACGGGGGAGATTGTTTTTGTATCAAACTATAAAGAAGGTTTTTATATTGTCTACCACGATCATGAGAAGGATTTAACTAGGATTGATAAGATTAGAGAAAACTCATCCAAAGAATTTAGGCGGTTTTCGGCTATGGTTCCTTTTTTTAATTACGTAGAAAGTGCTATGTTGTTGTAACGAAACATCATACATATAAATCTATATGCATGTTGTTTTAAGTCTTTTGGCTTTTCTCGTTTATTCCTCAATGAATATGATATTTTCTCATCTATATGAACATCAAGTATTCACACTTGGAGGAGAAAAACAATCATGGATTGAAACAAATTTACGGCCGGAACAAGCCTCCACGTCATAAAGAATGCAACTTTCACCGGAGAAAGAGTATCCGTTCTTGATCAGGATTCTAAACCATCAATGAGGAGAATCTTGATTCGTTTCTTGATCAACATTCTGAAGCCAAGAACGATCTCGATCTCGATCTCCACACCCAAATTAAATTAATTTAAAATGATTTCGGTCGGTCCGGTTTTTAATCACTGATTTTTTCCCTCTTTCCAAAAGTGTAACCACTTGATTAACTTAAAAATCTCATTTCGAATCGCCTCCAGCCAAAATATAACAAGTTTAATTGATCACAAATATTGACTAAATTAGGTGGGTACTCCGCGCTACGCCGCGTGGAGAATTTTATCGTATTTTTATTATCATGTATAGTTCAGCTTTGCTGCGAGAGTTTTTTTATTATGGTTTATCATCATTGGTGGTATTATAAAGTTGATGAAATTTAAAATTTATTGGTATTATAATTATGAATATATCCAAATTTTTTTAACTATTGATAAAAGTTGATCTTGTTCATATCCTAACCTTACCCGCTAATATTCAACTTTTATTTTACAGATAATTTTGGGTAACAATTTTTTGATATCTTTACATCTATGTGATTGTATTTTAAATTATGCAAATAACCGTTTGGATTACAATTACATGATCTTGTCCGTACCCAAACCTTACTTGCTAATATCTAACTTTTATTTTACAGATAAATTCTGGGTAATAGTTTTGATACCCGGCAGACTTTTACATCCAATTGATTATATTTATTATTATGCAAATAACCGTTTGGATTACAACTACATGATTTTGTCTGTACCCAAACATTACCTGCTAATATATAACTTTTATTTTACGGATAAATTTGGTAATAGTTTCTGAAACCCGATGACTGACCTTTACATCGATTTGACTGTATTTTTAATTATGAAAATAACCTGGACCCAAAACATTATCCGCTAATATCCAACTTTTATTTTACAGATATATTTTGGTTAATAGTTTTTGACACCCGACTGATTTGTTCATGTGATACTCGACCATAATTTGGATATTCCAACACCACGGTTTTATATTTTATTTTATTATATTTTATTTTATTTTAGAAATTATTTATATCGATCATAATTAAAATTGAGAGTCATGAAGGATATCCGAAGAGAGAAACTAAATATATCCATTTTATCGTAATATCATCTGAGAACGATTATTTTATGTTTATAAATTATTATTATTAATTTCAATTTGAAAAAACATAAAATAGCTTCTACGCTTAAAAATTATATTTTAATTTTCATATATATAATTTTAGTTTTGGGAAATGATCTTGTCCGTACCCAAACCTTATGTATTTTGTCTTGTGTTTCTCAAAGTTTCACAAAACCACAAAACTTGACATCTATGTTGAAAATGCATTCGACTTTGTAAATTTATTTTCATTTTTATGTTAGTGCCTTTCTTTATGTTAGTCCCTTTCTTTAAACTCAAAACAATGTTTTTTATTTTCAGTAATCCTACCGTTGATAATATGGTATAAAGTTATATACGAAGTGAATAAATTGCCTGTCCCTTAAATTTTTAATGCATTGCAAGAAGTCAAGAAGAGGGATTTGTACACAAATATTTACTCCGCTACAAAAAAAAAACTGTATAGTTTTGCTCACTTGCCAACAAATATCGGCGTTTATTAAAAGAAAAAGTCACTTAATAACGGCGAAAGGTTTGAAACTACAACTTTCTCTCATTCTCTTCTTTTTCTTAATCATAGACTCATAGTTCAACACTCTGCCGCTTTTGAAAAGCTGGATCTCTTTTCTCTAATAAACGAGAATGTTCAATCATTTCATATTGAGAATCCTCCATGTTTGATAAACCACCAAGAGAAAGTAACTTTAGCCATTGAGACTGGACTATATACATTTGATTTGTGGGTTGTGGAAGATGCTGAGAAATGGTCAAAAATAAGTGTCTCTATTCTTCCTTGGAAGAATTTATTTGGCCATGCTGATTTACGCATCTGTGGCGCTATTCATACAGGTGAGTTTATTTTTGTACCCCACGATTGGAGAATAATGTATGGTGATGTGAGTTATCATGTTGTCTACTACGATCACAAGAGGAATGAGATTAGGCATAGAAATGTCTCGTTTTATGTAGGAAATCAGATTCCACACACTACTTATATAAGGGTACGTTTTTTTAATTACATAGAGAGTGCTATGTTGTTGTAAGGAGATTATATCATTAGTCTATGTTGTGAGCAATATGGAATCGAAAAAAAAAAAAAAAACTTACATTGCCAAGAACAGAGAAACTATCCAATTAATGAATTTTCTACGTCTGAAACACATACTATGGGCATTATTAGGTAAATTATTGGCCTTATTCCAATTTGATATAAGATTCAATGAATTCTACAACACATACTAATGATATACAACAACTAACATTGTTTACAAATCTCATTATTCTATACTATAGGATATGATTAAGTTTGTTACACCAGTTAAGACGTGCAACCTTATTAATCATATACTACAATTATTAGCCAAACGTGCGTGCATGTCTCTGCAAAAAAACATATACAAAACGTTACACACAAAAGAGAATCCAAAATCAACCAAAGAAAAAACAAAATGCCTGTCTCCATCTCAAAGAGACGACCAAGAACATCAAAAAAAACCGAAACAGAAAAACCTAAAAATTCACTAGAAAGTCCTCGTTCGTGCTGTAATAACATTTGTTCGATCTTCTCAAGATCAGTTATCTATCGCTTTCCTCTCACGATTCTCTTTCTGTTCTTAATTTATCTTTGGTCAACTTCCACGACTGTTATCTCCGGTAACGTCGTTCATATTTGCATCTCTTCCCGGAAGCTCAACGAGCTCTACTGTCTCACAGCCGGTTCTCAGCCAGGTTTCCATGTACCGGTCAACAACTTCACTAAACCGGTTAGTGAAAATGTGATAAGAAGTGAAGAAGAGAAGAGTGTTGTTGTTCTTGGTAAAGATGGAGACAAGGGTTTTGCAAAGAGTGAAACTTTCTCCGGAGAAAGAGATCCAGACAAAGCAAGCTTCAACGTCATAAAGAATGGAACTTCCACCGGAGAAAGAGTATCCGTTCTTGATCAGGATTCTAAACTCATTAATGAGGAGAATCTTGATTCGTTTCTTGACCAACATTCTGAAGCCAAGAACGAGATCGATCTCGATCTCCACACTGATTGGGATTCAGAAACCGGAGAAGAACGATATCGATACATCAATCCGAAGGATGAAGACGAGGATACTGCTCTAAAGGCCGTGAACAAGTATCTTCAAATACAAAGATCTTGGCTATCAATGGGAAACAACCGCGAAAATCCAGGATCTTGCAATGGAAAAGAGATTTACGTTTACGATTTACCATCTAAATTCAACAAAGATTTGTTGGGAGAATGCTCAGATATGGTTCCATGGGCTAATTTTTGCAGCTTCTTCAAGAACGATGCACTTGGGGAATCGATTGAGAGTCTTGGTAAAGGCATGTATAGAACGCATCAGTATTCTCTTGAACCGATCTTTCATTCTCGTGTCTTGAAGCATCCATGTAGGGTTTATGACGAGAACGAAGCGAAGCTCTTCTATGTGCCTTTTTATGGCGGTATTGATGTTTTGAGATGGCATTTCAAGAACGTTTCTGAGGATGTGAAGGATGTTTTGCCGATCGAGGTTGTTAAATGGCTCGGATCAAAATTGTCTTGGAAGAGAAACTCCGGGAAAGATCACGTTTTCGTTCTTGGCAAGATCTCTTGGGATTTTAGAAGGAACAACAAGTTTTCTTGGGGCTCAAGTTTACTTGAGATGGAAGAAATGAAAAACCCTACGAAGCTTCTCATCGAACGTAATCCATGGGAAGTTAACGACCTCGCTATACCTCATCCGACATTCTTCCACCCGAAAACCGACGACGATATCTCCAGCTGGCAAAACAAGATCATCGCGAAACCTCGTCGGAGTCTAATCAGCTTCGCCGGTGGAACAAGACCCGGTGATCCTAATAACATCCGGTCAACATTGATTGACCAATGCAGATCATCTCCCGACCAATGCCGGTTCATGAACTGTACCAGTGGAGGCTGCGATAAACCGGAATCGGTTATCGAGCTTTTCCAAGATTCAGAGTTCTGTCTTCAGCCACCTGGAGACAGTCCTACGAGGAAATCGATTTTTGATTCCCTCGTATCAGGTTGTATTCCGGTTATCTTTGATCCGTACAGTGCGTATTATCAGTACACGTGGCATTTACCGGAGGATCATCGAGCATACTCGGTGTATATAAACAAAGAGGATTTGAAAGGAAAGAAAGTGAATGTGGTTGAGAAACTGATGTCAAAGACTCTAAGGGAAAGAGAGGATATGAGGAGTTACATTGTTCATGAGCTTTTGCCTGGTTTGGTCTATGGAGATTCTAATGCTAAGTTTGAGCGATTTCGAGATGCTTTTGATATTACTATGGATAGTTTACTCCATAAGATTTCAATAACTTTGTAAGCTTGTTTTTAGCATAGATTCCAAATTTTTTTTTTTTTTTTGTTTACAAATGCATATGCGTTTCTATGTTCAATCCGGACCATTATAATATATTAAAAGCATTTCCAACCTCATGCTAAATTTGACATACTATTTTGCCACAACATTTGCTCCAATAGTATTGCAAATGCTATGGCAAAATAGCATCATGTTATTTTTGCTTTCAAATTTGGCATGAGATTATATAATATGCTATATTACCATTGAAGTTACTTATTTATAAACTAGTCTTTCAATTTATAAATAGTTTTAATTTAACAATTCAATTATTTTGATTATGATTTATTTAAATATATTAAAATACTCATAACTCTACTAAAATATAAATAATATTTATTTAATAAAAAATAAAATAGCATAACCATAATAAACTTTAAAATTATTTTCAAAATACTGAAATTTAAAAACATAAAACAATAGCTATATTTTTATAATTTTTATGTAGTGTGATGTATTTTTCTTAATATTATAATAATAAAATTTAAAAATATTATAGTTATGGATTTTTTGCAAGGAAAAAACATAGATGATTCAGTTTTTAAAATTTGAGAAAATCATGTAGTTTTAACATTTAATAATAAGTTAAAAAATAATATATAGCATGAACCATTGGAGAGAAATCAAATTCTATTGCAAAATTTTTGCCATTTGCAATGAGATATAGTATGAACATTTGGAGATGCTCTAAAAAATAGCGTTCTCATAATCGATTTCAGTGTAGTTTGTTTATTTGAATGTTATCAATTAGGAATCTCAAAAGGTAACGTGTTGACCTTATGATAGCTAATTTTGTAGGGTGATATTTAAAATAGACCAATTTGTTTGACCCAAAAGAAATTGAAAAATAATAGACCAATTTGTAGTTTATATTGAAAAAGAAAGCAACTGTAGAAATGATCATATTCAACTATAATATAATAAGAGAATAACTCTTATTATATTCAAGTGTCTCTTTTATATTCTCTGATTTGAAGTTTGTTAAGAATATATATAATAGGATGATTATACTTAATACCACTAGAGGATGATATTAAGTATTAAATTAATAATTGTACCGGTAATTGACCAAAATAGACTAAACAAACTTTGGTATGATCAAAATGGACACATAAGTTCTTTGTAACAAAAATGGACCAAAATTCAACATAAAAATTATTCAAATTATTTTAGTAAATCCAAAATTTTAAACTTTAAATCTAAAATCTAGTTCTATACCCAAAAAAATAAACCCTAGACCCAAAAAAATAAATCTTAAAATCTAAATCTTAATTTGGGGAAAAAGAACCCATGATATTTTAATTTTATATGCCATTTATTTAGGCCCTAATGCTATGGTTTATTACGACCATCACCGATTCGCAGCCGCCTCCGTTCCGTCTTTCTACCAGGGGCATAAGTCTACGGTGGTCGTCGCAATGGTGTTCAAAGGCCAGAATCTACTGTTGCGCGATTACAATAAACTATTATATTACTTGGCCTAAAAAAATGGTCGAAAAAGATTAATGTTAACTTTGGACACAATTAATTATTTGATTTGAGAACCTTAAAATGTATTACGTTGTTAAAATCAGTGGGTTAACCTAGCCTCTACTAGTTTTCAAATATTTTAAAATATTGAAATGTCATGTTAATAGGCTTTACCCCTTTATTTCACAGAATGGCCGAAAAAAATTAGCCTTTACTTTAGACACATTTTATTCATTGTTTTAGAGATATTTTTTAACTATTGAATTTCACATTCCAAAAAAAAAAAACTTATAAATTATTGAAAATCTCAAATGGTTAAGTTGGTTTCAAAGGTATTGTATTAGAAAAATTGGTTTAAAAGATATTTTAAAAAGTATTAAAAATATCAATGAAATTATATGTCTCTTAATCCTATATATATAATGTACGATGAAACAAAAACACAAACTTATTTCATTACGTTGCAATAATTTCCAATGACATAAGAAATATAAATAAAATGAAACGTGGTTCAACCAAATCATTCGATGTCATGAAAACTGAATTTCGAATATCCCAAATCAACAATGCAAATGCATTATTAATTAAGTAACTCCAAACACAAACATTTTCATTAATAGTTCAATTAACAGACACCACTCGTCTTCTTCCTGTCGGCGACAAACTTCTTCCAGCCATTGATGATCTCTTTCTGCCTCTCCATATCGCTTTTCTTCACCGTCACCATCAAGTTATCACTGTTCGCTTCACTCTTCTCCTCTCCTAGAGAAATTTTTTGGATCACTCGCGAAGGAAGCTCATCAAGATCACACATCACCTTCTCAATATCGATCACAAGTCTCTCTGCGAGCGTTCTTGAGAAATCTTCTCTGATGACCACTCGAAGTACAGTTATGTGTTGTGCGTTTGGAGGCATTGTATACGCCGGCACTATCCATCCATACCTAGATTTCAAATATGTCTAGAGGAGTTAGTTATAGATTCATCATACGTACATCAAACTGCTTTTCTTTATCAAAAAAAAAAAAAAAATACATCAAACTGCTTTTTTATATTTATATGACATCTAACCTGCGAAGCATGTCGGAGACTTCGAACTCAGTGTGAGAGCTGTTATCTTTCAAGGAGAAAGCAACAAGTGGCACTCCCTCGTCCTTGGATACGATGTTAAACCTTTCTGTCTTCTCAAGTCCTTCCTTTAGCACGATCATATTCTCTCTGCAGTTCTCCATCACATTTCTGTAACCCTATTTGGTACATTTTAATTATTATTATTATCAAGGCTCTGATTAATTAGTATTATATATTAAGTCATAATCGTGGACCCACTCACCTCATGGCCCAATCGAATAAGTTGGTAGTATTGAGCTATGATTTGGCTCGAACCTACGTTTATTGACAGAAGAATATAATCAAATACATAAAAAGTGAGAATAATTTTAGATTTATAAACACACTACTAATAAATTAATAATATTGAAGCGATAAGAAAGTGAAAACAAAAAATGCAAGAAAAGTCCACAATTTTTTGTGAAAATTTTAGACTTTTTAAAATACGACAACATCGTCAAAGTTACGTTTCCGACTTAGTATATGACCACCATCACNAAAAAAAAATTTTTTTTTTTTTTTTTTTTTTTTTTTTTTTGGGTGCAAATGTGAGACTTAAAGAAAGAATTTAAGTGACGTTTCCCTATTTTAAATGGAATTTTGTTTTACCTTAATCACTTTGATGATCATCTACTACTAGTTTTTTAAATAACGAAAATTCTAAAAAATAAAAAGAATATGGCGTCGTTTAGTTGACTTTTTGGGTATTTTAAAGTAGATTAAGATCATGGCTAGTAAAAGAATATGGAGTAATAAGAATATATAACCTACGTTACTTTGATGTTAGTCTATTTAGATTAAGATCATGGCTAGTAAAAGTCACAAAGAAAAAAAAAAAAGAAAAAAAGAAAGAAAGATAAGGACTAGCAAGAAAATAAAACCATTACTAAGTAAATTAATTACCTTTGGAGAAATTAAGAGTAAAAGTAGGTTGGTCAGCACCAAGATAGTTGATATGGAAGATGAGTTCCTCAGGCAAATCCTCTTTGTTTCTCCAAACCACCCAACCAATTCCTGCGTACACAAGTCCATATTTGTGACCACTCACATTTATACTCTTCACCAACGGCAATCTAAAGTCCCATTCCAATTCCGGATACAAAAACGGTGCTATGAATCCTCCACTTGCCGCATCAACATGGATCGGTGTATCCCATCTATAAAAAAATATGCATATATATATTAGTTGTTTTGATTAGTGTAAACAATCCATTGATAGTGGTATATATAAAACCTATTAATTAATTACCCGGTTTCTTTGTTCTTTTGAACCAAGAGATCATTCAAGAGTTTAACATCTTCGAATTCTCCATTCAGAGTAGAACCAAGAATGGCCGCAACACATATAGTGTTCTCATCGACCATCTCAACAGCTTTCTCCGGATCCATTACATAATATCCTTCACTTAGTTTCACTTCCTTAAGATCAACTTCAAAGTACCTAGCGAATTTCTCCCAACACACCTAACATTTTGACTCGTTATTTAAGAATTTGATCAAAAGCACAAATTTAATTATGATTATTATTAGACTGGAACAAGAGTTAATTACTTGAACATTGGCTCCGGTGACAATGTTGGGTTTATCGAAGGGTTTGCCTTCGGCTTTACGCTTGTTCTGCCATTTCCGCTTGAAGGCCAAACCGGCCAACATTATGGCCTCCGATGATCCAACGGTCCCTACTCCGACTGCTGTCTCCGTCTCTCCTAACGGTGCATTGAATAGATGTGCAATCATGTTCACACATCGGTTCTGTTTTTTAGATTAAAACAATAAATAATTAATTCCTTGATTAGCGATTTATTGACATCGAGATTGATGCTTAACTATAATTAATCTTAGTGAATAACAACGTGACAGGTCTTTTAAAAAAATAACTAAAATAATACACACTCAAAGTGGTGGAGGTTAATTGTATTATTCATTAGTCCAACATTAGATTAGGTAATGTAATTACGATTAGGTAAATGGCAAAAAAAAAAAGAAAAATACAATCAGATCCTGGTGAAAAAAAGAGAAAAATACGTTAGAAAACTTGGTCCTACCATGTGAGGAATCTAATAATTTGAGAGTATTACCGAAATTTTAGTGCATTATTATTTTTAATTTTCGTGACAGCCGCATTAAACTATATCATTAAAGTTTTGTTTGTCGGGCTATCAATTTAAATATATTAGCACCAGTATTTAAATTTAAAGGAAACCCTCACTAAAAAAGTAATAAAGCAGTACTAATATTCTCCCTAACTACTACTCCAGCATAGTCCATATATCTGATCATCACAGCAAAGAAAAAGTCTAGATAGTTTGTCTATATACATATAGAAAGATATTAACGAATAAAGCATTTTATTAATGATACAAACTAATACTTCGTATATTAATATATCACCAACGACTTGTATAATACACCACCCCCAATCACCATCACCGTATAGTCCAAAAATTATAATCACAGCCAGCCTTACTGATAAAAAAGAAATGTCAACATGTAGTTGGTATAGGTATTTATACATATAAAAACAAGTTTAGTATTTTACCAAAAAAAACAAGTTTAGTATATGGTACATATACATATTTATACATATAAAAACAAGATAAATTAATATATGGTATAAATACGTATTTATACTTATAAAACATCAGTCTTGTTTTTACCATATACTAATCTTGTATAAAACATCAGTCTTGTTTTTACCATATACTAGTCTTGTATAAAACATCAATCTTGTTTATACTACAAGCTAATCTTGTATATAATTAACAAGCAAAGCATCTTATGATAATACTAATGAGGAGTATATGCTGTGAGATAATGAGAAGAAATACAAAAACATCAATCATACATTTGACCTTATCATAACTCGTCCACATACATACTATCACGTACAAAGTCGTTTAAAAATAAATTATCAAGATCCTAAAAACATTTATCTCCACTATCCATACATAGAAGCCGATATATGATTACGTTCTTCTAAAGGATCATGACTTATAAATATATGATTAAAATACCTGGAGTTCGGTGGTGACGGGGTATTCGTCCATGTCAACATAGTTCTTGTTAATGGACGCCATGACGAGTTTATCGCACTCAGGCTCCATCCACGTCGTCACAAAGGAGGCCAAGTTTAGCCTTGGGTTGCCGTCAAGCATCAGCTCGTCGTTTATTATCTGATACGCCGCATCTTTTGGCATCGAGTTTTCCGGCATCTTAAACCTGATATTTACGTTTTCACCCTCCATTTTAATCGTTAAGTTTACAAATGTATAGTGTGATCAAAGCTTGTTTTAATGCTTTGGCTATATTATTTACCTGGGAAGTGAAGTTCTGACGTATCGTGATGCGAATGTGGAGTGGACGGAGACATCCGAGTCCGAGGCGGCGTGGGAGAGCACCATCACGGCGACGAGAGAGAATAACAGGAGATGATTATGAGGGAGAAAGTTAGATCGAGGAAAGTGATGAATGGTGTGATTGGTGGAAGAAACGAAACGAAGCACCTTTATGGGGGTTTTAAATCTATAATAAATGATATAAAATCTATTAGTGGGTAATAGACTAATAGTATACTTTGAATTAATTAAAAAGGTTCGTGATGAGATGTTTCCTAGATGGTTAAATGATACTCCCTCCACTCCATTTTATATTAACTGTAGTTTTAGAGTTTAATGCAACTTTTAATATAATTTCTGAATTTATCCATATTCTCTGACTCAATAATTAATAAAATAAAATAATATTATGTATTAATTAGGGATAAAACGTAAAATTTTAATATTTTTTTAATATTTGTGAAAAAACCTTTAACGATAGCATATAAGGTTGAGGAAGAATTTCAAGTTATCAAACTTAATTCTTTTGGATATACACATTCGAAGAGGTTAAGGGTCGTGTTGGATATACACACCAACAAAATGATATTCTATGAAAAATGTTTTTGATAAAAGAGAAAAAAGATAGAGTTTTAGTTATCGAAATACAAGAGATTATATATATAGAGAAGAGAACTAAAGGAAAAAATATGAAAAGATAAGTGTTGGAACAAGCTCTGATAATACTAGTCCCAAAAATAATAGAAATTAAACTAAGTTTAAAAAAAAAAAAAAAAACTAGACATTTGATCTTCCTTAAGCCATGTTTTTATTCTTTTTGATGGACCTTGGATCTTGATCAACAAATTGATTACATGAAAGTGAATCACACAAGTCTTCATATGGAAAATTTATTGGGACAACCAAAAACACATGAAAAAGAGCAAAAGATGAATCAAAACCAAAAAGGTTTGGACTTGGCTAAGTCATATGATATTTAGGCTACTTTGATTTTTGTCACAAATGCTAAAGAAATATTTTGAAAGTGGCCCACTAGACAGAAGCCCAAGTAAACGATACTACCGATGAAGATAGAGTAACGGCTTAAATCTGCAAACTTCTCCTTATCTCGTCTCTTTCCTCGTTGACTCGTCTCTCATTTCTGCATTTCAAAGTTCAAATGGCGACGAAGGACCCAGAATCTGTTTACGAGATAACCGTCGAGGTAAGAAATATTTGCTTAACTTGGATCATCGATTCAACACCGATGGGTGATTTTAGTTAAAAACTCAAAAGGAACAACCTTTGATTTAGGGTTTTAATAAAGGTTGCAGCTTTTGTTTCTCAATAAATACTCTTGATTTGACTTTAAGATGGTCGAATAGAGTAAGATCGATTCGTTGTTTTGGTATAAGCTTTGTTGTTGGGTATAATAAGATATGTGACAGATGATGATCTTCACTGAATGAATTGTGTTCCATAGGTTCGATTTAGGATTAGATCAGGATCGATAATTGATCCTTGCTTTGTCTTCTTGTGTTGGTCTCACAGATTGTGTGTTCTGTGATCTAAAGTGTGAGTCTTTAGCTGAATGATGACGAGTTTCCCTTATTATGTTTGTCACAGGATGCAAAGGGAAACAGCTTAGAACTCAGTCAATACAAAGACAAAGTCCTTTTAATCGTCAATGTTGCTTCCAAATGGTTAGTTTTAACCGCCTTTCGATCTGTAATTTTGTCGGCTATACATGCGAAATGTCTTGTTTATACTCTGTGATTGTCTCAGTGGATACACAGACTCAAACTACGCTGAACTGAATGAGCTTTACAACAAGTACAAAGACAAAGGTAAAAAAAAAAAAAATGATTTCAACAGAATGTATTTAGTCTCATGCTACTTGATTGGCTTCTCAACTTGACGTTGTTCTTGTTGCAGGTCTAGAGATTCTTGCATTTCCCTGCAACCAATTTGCCGAAGAAGAACCGGGAACTGCTGACGAAATCACCAACTTTGTCTGTACTCGTTTCAAATCCGAATTCCCCATTTTCAACAAGGTTAGGTCGCTTCGACGTAAACCAGGACCATTTCTCTGTTTCTTGATTGAGGTTTTTTTAAAACAGTCGAATATTTTTTCCTATTAGATTGAAGTAAACGGAGAGAATTCTTCTCCTCTGTACAAGTTCTTGAAGAAAGGCCAATACGGGTTCTTTGGGGACGACATTCAATGGAACTTTGCTAAGTTTATTGTTGACAAGAATGGTCAAGCTGTTCAACGTTACTATCCAACCACTGATCCTCTTGCTCTCGAGGTAAAGAAACAATCTCTCTCTCTCTCTCTCTCTCTCTCTCTCTCTCTCTCTCTCTTTCTGCTTATGTTGTGTCTCAATTTCTGCAGCATGACATTAAGAAGCTTCTCAACATCTCCTGAATGATGAAGCTTTGTGACTGAATCGCCTGTGTTGATGTAACTGTATCTTCATCATTAACTTTCTCATGTAATAAAGCGATGACATCGACTTTGATTTGAATTTAGTCCTGCTTTTGTTTCATGTATCTGAACCGGTTCCTCTCACAATTAAGCCGGTTATGTAAATAAACCAGCATTATCATCTCATGGTTGATAAAGACACCATAGTCTCATGGTACACAAAACAAATCATCATGTGATGATAAGATAATCAAGTTTCACTTAAACAAATAACCACAACGAGAGCTTTATGGAATAATAAATGGTTAATATATCCTTAGAATAACCTGAAAGCATGGGGATGTTACTGGTACATTAACAATGTTAGAAGGAACTCAGAGATGTGTCTCAATCCTGAGGTTTCTGGTTTTGAACATTCCCAGAGAGAAATCTACAACAACAAAAATATTTACAGCACTCACATCTTGTATGCTGCTGCTGCTTCAAGAACAAAGGGCTAAAAGAAGAAGTAGAAGTAGTAAATAGGAAGAAAGATTAAAATATTTGTTTTGGGTTTTTGAATCATCATCCGCGAGTCAAGTCAATATCAGTGAGTAGGTTTCTGCTAGAGTCAAGTGATCTCCCTGAGCCTGAGACCGATCCTGAACCTGAACCTGCAACCGATATTGGTGAATATTCTTGGCTTGATACAGTATATATTTCTTAGATTTGATTCATGTGTCTAATGCACAAAGAAAAGGAAAAGAAAAAGAAAAAGTAGTCTTACAAAGTGTATTTAGAACCGGATACTAGATAATTTGATTCCAACTTGTTATATTAAACTAAAACTGCATATTGAAATATCATATTCTTTAAATAATAAATGAGCAAAGCCAAAAGATTAGAAACAGCATATATTTTTAATGGATTAACATGTATATATGATGTTTCTTCACAACAACATAACACTTTCTACATAATTAAAAACAGGAATGATAACCGAAAACCGATTATCCTCTTTGGATGAGTCTTCTCCAATCTTATTAATTCTAATAGAATCCTTTTTGTGATCGTAGTAGACAACATACCAATCTCGTAGATGGTGTGATGCGAAAACAATCTCCCCAGTATGACTATCACCGCCGATGCGTAAAGTATACCACATTAAGGGACTCTTCAAACGGTGAACAAAAGAGATACATACCTTTGACCATTCATGTTTCTCAGCATCTTCCAAAACCCACAATTCATAACTCCACGACGTGTTATTTTTTATGGCTAAAGCTACTTTGTCTTTGTAACTTATCAGATATAGTTGGAGATTGCCCAACAAAGATGGAAGAGGAGGAGGACTATGATCACCCAAAAATTGTACCACCTGATCAAACTTTTCTGTCCTCACATGGAATCTCGCTAAGCACCATTCAGTCATATCATGACCTGTTAAAGCGCAATAATACACAACCCCATTGATGCACACACCATTAGTTTTGGGACGGTGAAGGATGTTACATTCAATCATCTTCCATGATTTATGAGCTCCTCCCAATGTGAATACTTGATAATCACAACATGGAGCATGCAAGCGAAGATGAGTTATTTCAGACATGCACAACACCTTATGCTGACCATCCACTGGATCAAACCCTAAAAAGCTCTGGATAGTAGTTTTTCTTGATTTCACTTTGGGTAAAGTTATGGACTTACCTGTGCTAGGGTTACATATTATTTTTTCTCGACCACATCCAAGACTTACCAAGCCATTAACATAACGAGGAATCATATCGACGTAATCGTACTGGCTATACGGGCTCGTGATATTTGAGCATGTCGTAAGAGATAAATAAGAGACTCCTTCTGATGCTGATGAAGACGAGAAGAATTTCCAAGTCTGGCGTGAGGATTGGTCATCTAAATTTTTCAATGCTAGGAGTATAGGAGGCTGAAGATCAAGATCAAGAAAGCGTTGAAACGGGAACGATCTGATGAAATATGGACTGCGGATGATTGTTGCCCAAGACTTAGATACAAGGAGGAACCTAGCTAGAGATTTCGAGGGCAATCTCCTCAAGATCTCGATTACAAGATCAAGAGGAACTACATCTTCGTCGATAAATTTTCTTGTCTCCGGTGCCATAACTCCAGACTCGGTCTCCATGAACTGTGTCCTTTTGCTACGATATCTAGTTTTTATGACGTCGTTCTTTGGTTCTGAAAGCATAAACTCTAATCTCTCTTTGTGTCTCCTGCTCTTGCCATATAAAATTAGGTTGATAATATATATATAGAAATTCCTTATATAAATAGAAATATGGAGGCATATGGGCTAGCTTAATGTTGAGTCGGTCATCAGGTAAGTTAATTTTAGTTTTTTTTTACAAATTTTAAAACTAATACATCAATAAGGAAATTTGATGATATTCATGAAAACGATCAAGTGAATTGGTATAAATAAGAAATGGTTTGAAGGCATTAAGTTGACATAAATAAGAAATGGTTTTTTCCCCCAAAGACATAAAAATGGCTTCCAAGGGATAGTAAAACCTCACACGGTCCATTTCTGATCCAGCCCAAAGAAACTGCTCTGCTTCCTTCAGAAGAGTGGCATATTCATCACTAGAAAAGACATCGTTGAAAACCTTTTCTGCTCGGAGAAGCCAATCTTCTGCAGGTCGTGCCTGACTAACTTGCATCCTGCCACACTCCGAAAATACAACATCATTTTACAAATTATAACAAGAATCAAGGCCCAAGCAACCATATATACCTTTTTGCTGAAAGCACTTGATCGTTTGGTCCCTGAGCTCGGCCATTGTGAGTTCCATTGTGAGTTTTTGGGTTAACATCTTGTACCCACCACATGCAACTCGGCAAGGGTATGACGAATATACAAGGAGCAACTTTGTAGGTTCACACTTACAAAGGTGCTTCCAGTGCTGAAATTCAAGATTACAAAGGCAAAATCAAGAAACAAGATTCCTATATCTCTCTAAGAAGTTAGATACAAATCTTTACCTCCAAGCATGCAAAAACAGATGGCCTGCAATTGCAGACGATAGCAGAAAGTTGAAGAAACTGCTGGCAGATGATACATGTTGAATCCTACAAATAAAGAGTCAACGCATTAGCTAGCATGATAAGAGTGGGAAAACTTAACAACATAGAAACCAACAATATCTGATTGCAGAAAGAAAAACCTCGTCGATGCCCACGGAATCAGGGCACTCAGGGCTCAGGAAGCCGTGGGCAGTAGAAGATCCCGAGGAAGGTGCAAAAAGGACTGATGATGGAAGCCTACCAAAGACAACATAACTTGCAACATCTCAACATAGACAGATATTATCTTATCCTCGGGAAACTCTTTTACACGAACGTCTTTTGCAATCTCGTGTCACTTTTGTTGTTGTTATACATTGGTGGTTAATTGGCATGTAAAGAAACATAGAACACGCGCATCTGTGGATTTGAGTTTCATGTATCAATATTTTTTTTTAATAAAACTAAACTCTCAATAATACTCCAGTAAGTATAACTCAACTCTCAACAATGGTCGTTTTCATATTCTTCTTGTACATTGAATTGAATTTGAAGAGAGAAAGGAAGCAAGTGTCAGAATATGCATTACAAACTTGTTCGGTTTTGCATTTAGCTTCTACGGAATACAGAGGCTCAGACACACAGTAGCATAT
>OVBJ01000235.1:18705-54637 GCA_900406535.1 Noccaea bulbosa | reverse complement strand
TTTGCATTTAGCTTCTACGGAATACAGAGGCTCAGACACACAGTAGCATATGATTAATATCTTCAACATTCTCAAAACCATCTTTGGTGACAAAAGTTTTATAGGAAACCATCTTGAATGTTTAATTCCCTGGGTAGCATTTGCATGTCATTGTCCTCCTTGTACACGGAGCCCCACATGTGAAACAAAACTTGTGTTTGCAATCTCTGTGAGGAATAAAAAAAAGAGAGATAATTAGAGTCAAAGACAAATAATTTAAAATCAGTATCAATAATATAAAATTAGTCCACTACCTGCAGGTAATGCGTTTGCACCCGCCACTTTGTTGAATGACGGTCGCACACTGAGGACACTTCATCCATCCCTCTCTCTTCACTAAAGACTCGAAAAGCGCATCGTCAGATTTCCGGTAAGACTCCGATTTCTTGAACTCATCGCACGTCTTCCTGTAGTGCCATGGAACATGGCATCTTTTGCAGAAACACAAGCCGCACTCCACGCACTTACGTGCTTCTGACTTGTCCCGATGATCAATTGGTGAGAGGAGGTCACGGTCAGACATCAAAAAGTTACAAGAAGGCTTGGGACAGTAGACCCTGTCTGAAACTGGGATCGCATTCTCCCTCTTGCGGTGGATCATCATCTTGATTTGACGAGGATCGGCAAACCCTATGCACTCTTCAGTCTCCAGTTCCGATTGGCAATCAAAGATCGGGCAGATTAATGGTTGTCTTTCATCTAGTATATATTCTAGACAGTTCCTCATGCACGTAAAGCAGATGCGGTGGAAGCAACCGCTCACCTCATGTTTGTCATGCGGTGGAACATCTACGCAACATATAGGACAAAACTCAACTACGACGCCATCTTCACGCTGCCATCTTGTTTGGAGAGATATAGCATCTCGTGCTAGCTTCACGACAGAGATCATGTCTTTGCGCACAGCGAGGCACTCGCAAGACTTGAATTTTTTCTGAAGAGTAGCCACTTTCTTCAAAAGTGTCGCTACAATGGACTCGTTCGGTGCAGCTTTACCAGTTACCTGTCGGACATAAAAAACACACATAGAAAAACCATGAGGCGTGAACTTGTGAATAACACAGACGATATGATATTGGATAAAAGAAGAGACAACTTACGTAATCCAAGATAATGGAATCGTCACAGAAGACTTGGATACTTTCCACACCAAGTTCCAACGCTGAAATCAGCCCGTAAATAATGGCAGCCAATTCCGCAGCTTCAGGGTGAGTCAGCGCTTCGTTTCTCAGAGCTTTGCTAGTGTCCAATTCGGAGTTATCATTGGAGTCACAGAGGGAGAGGCCTAAAGCACCAACCAGCATCGTATCATCCTTAACAACCTCTTTACTCACCAAACCCTTGGAGTATAACCGATAGGTTTGAGTTTTGGTTGAGGATTCTCCTAGATTGTGCTAACAAATGGTCTTTAGCTTCATCTGTGTCAGTGGTGATTGCATCTTCTTTTGTGCTCTTCACTTCATCGTTGTTCCCAACATTCTCCTTCACAATCTTCCTCAAACAAGCAGCTCCAACAGGCTGTAAGTTCTTCTCCATTTCACCCACATCAATACCTTCATCCACCAGCCTCTTTTTCACTCTTTCAAAGATTTCATTAGCAGACACGTTTTGGGGCTCCATAACTAAAACAGTCCCAGCATCACTTAAGGCATAATCTAAATTGTTCAAAGCCTGGTAACACTGAGAACGTTTCAGCAGGGCCTTGCTGTACCTAGGAGAAGCAGCCAAGGCCAAATCCAATTCACTAATCGCTTTCTGGTACCAGTCTAATCCCATTTGCATACAGCAAGAAGCAATGCTCGTTCTCAGATAAGCAACATCGATATGATCCTTGGGCAAGAGCTCAAGGGCATTGCGGTACCTCAACATCGCTCCTTCGTGGTCGAGTTTCTTGAACAGCTTGTTCCCTTCTTCTTTGTGCTCAATTGCAAGGCTAATGAAAATCTTCATATCATCGTCGACTGCTGTCGAACCAGAACGACGGTTGGGTTTCCCAGACTTGCCTCCGCCGCCGGAAACATCCTTTGGCGTCTTCGGATTTTTCTTATTCGCCGTCGACTTTCCCATTTCAGGTGAGACTATATTCTTCCGAAACCGATAAACCCTAAGCAGCGAAAACGAAATCGAAATCCGATGATGGAGCAGCGGAATCAAAACAGAGAATAGACATAGATCTTACTGGTTAATTCTCTGGCCTGATACTTGTGCCGATTCTGGATGCGGAATTAGGGTTTTTTCAAGTACCAAGCGGAGACGATGAGGAGTCTGCGACGAGTGACACTAGCTTGAATCAGCAGAGGCGGTTATATAATAAAAGGATTTTCCTGAAGAAAACTAAATTTCAATATGATTTCAAAAATTTACCAAATGGCTTTTTATTTTTACCCAATATTCTCATTATGTTTCTGATTGGCAAAACGAATCAAAAGAGCAAGTGGTTACCGTAGTAGAATCGCGTGGTGAGGCCTTACACATCTTCACCAGATCTGCGAAGAAGGAAGGGAGGCCCAAAAGAGTATTGATAGTTAACCATAATTGAAAAAAAAATTGTTGTCTTCGGAAATTTTGAGAACTTTCAATATGAAAGTTTCCAAAATTTCAAGAGATAACAATTTTCTTCCTGTCAATAGGTCTCTTAGTTGAACTATAATTGAAAGAAAAAAATTGTTGTCTTCGGAAATCTTGACAACTTTCATATTGAAAGTTGTCAAAATTTCAAGAGATAACAGTTTTCTTCCTGTCAATAGGTCTCAACTCTGAAAGCAAACAAAGTACAATATGAATCGGAAAGAAAAGATGTAGAGAGAATGAAAGAACACAGATCTAGAGAGAATCTGATTGAAAAAAGACATGATGGGAGAGAGAAAAGAGACATTAGTTAGAAGCGGCTCAGGCTTTCAGAACTAGGAGCAAGTCTACTTTTAACCTTATATATGGATTAGTATCGCAACATCAAAATTTTATATTATTGTTTTAGGGTTTTCTGGCCCAACCCGGCCCTTATTGTTTAGCCCATATCAACAACCCTAAGGATAAGTGTTTTTTTTTTCTTTTTTTTTTCTCGGACTTTCGGGTTTCGGGTTTTCGAATTTAGTCATAATGGATCCATTCAGGTTTTTTTAAATTTTCGTTTTGGGTTCGGGTTTTTTTTTTGGGGTTCGGTTCGATTTTTGGATTATATATGAAACCCAAAAAAACCCAAAATATTTATCTTAGGGTAATTTCAAATATTTTCGGGTATTTTTGGATATTTTTGGTTTGGTAATCGAATAACCTCTGAAAACAATATGTGAAAATAACATTTTGGTTTTAGCCATATAACTAAAGATTTTTTGATATTTTGGAGCATTTAGATTATTTCAATATAAATATAACTAACATATCCAGTTTACAATTGCAATTTTATGTATATATATATATATTTGAAAATATACAACTATATTTCTAGTTTTCGGTTCGGGTTAGATTTAGTTTTGGGTTTTTGGTTTAGATGTTTATAACTCGTTCGGGTTTTTACCTAGCATTCGGTTTTGACTTTTAGTATTTTTCAGTTCGATTTTTCGGGTTAGATTAAAAGTGTGAGGCCTAGGTATAATAAGTGTCTGTTGCAATGAAGTGTTGATGCTGTTGTCTTCTCTGGTACTAAAATAATCTTGTGTGTAAAAGGCCGAAGCAAGAATACATATAGACAAAACTCGGGAAACTCTTTTACACGAACGTCTTTTGCAGTCTCGTGTCACTTTTGTTGTTGTTATACATTGGTTAATTGGCATGTAAAGAAACATAGAACAGATGTGTGGATTTGAGTTTCATCCCCGGATGCTACAAGTTCTGATTCATTCCACCTTCGTCTTTTTATGCATATTGCTTACAACATTAACAATGGTAATCATTTTTTTTTTTTTAATATAAAACTGAACTTTCTCAATAATACTTTACTTAAGCAAGTATAACTCAACTCGAGAGAAAGCAAGCGTCGAATATGCATTACAAACTTGTTCGGTTTTGCATTTAGCATCTACGGAATACAGAAGCTCTCAGACACACAGTAGCATATATCATTAATATCTTCAACATAATCAAAACCATGATTATAAGTTTTATAGGAAACTATTTGGACTGGTCTATAATTTATAGTCCTTTATATTTGAAGAAGAATGGTCTATATAGTCAAGCCTTGAAGGTTCAATTCCTGGGGCATCTGCATGTTATTTTCTTCTTTGTACACGCAGCCCCACATGTGTAACAGAACTTGTGCTTGCAATGTCTGTGAGGAATAAAAAAAACAAGACATAGATAATTAGTCAAAGAGACAATAAATTATATAAAATCAGAGTCTCAATAACAAATGTTCCAATACATACCTGCAGGTAATGCGATTGCACCCGCCATTTCGTTGAACGACGGTCTCACACTTGGAACACTTCATCCATCCCTGTGTCTCCACTAAAGACTCGAATAACGCGGCGTCAGATGTCAGGTAAGACTCCGACGTCTTGAACTCATGGCACGTTTGCTTGTAGTGCCATGGAACATGGCATTTTTTGCAGAAACACAAGCCGCACTCCACGCACTTGCGTGCTACTGCTACTGACTTGTTCCGAGGATCAATGGAGTAGTCCAGTGGGAGGTCGCGGTCGGACATCAAAAAGTTGCAAGAAGGCTTAGGACAGTAGACTCTGTCTGAAATGGGGATTGCCTTCTCCTTCTTGCGGTGGATGATAAGATTAATAGCATCATCATCAACAATACCTCTACAATCCTCCAGCACAAGTTCTTTCTTGCAATCCGGGTAAGGGCAGAGTACAGCGTCCCCTCGTGGTAGCTGGACTTGGGTTGAGACACAGTCCCTTATGCACGTAAAGCAGATGCGGTGGTAGCAACCGCTCATCACCTCAAGTTTTTCACGAGGTGAAACGTGTGAGTAGCAGGCTGGACAAGTCTCATACTCAATAGCGTTGGTGCCGTCACCTTCCCGCCATCTGGTTTGGGAAGCTATAGCGTCTCTTGCGAGCTTAACGACAGAAGAACTCATGTCGATGTCTCTCCGCTCAGCTAGTGCCTGGCAAGACGTGAATCTTGTCTGAAGAAGAGCCACTTTCTTTAAAAGTGTTGCTACAATGGACTCGTTCGGTGCAGCTTTACGTGTCACCTGTCAGAAAAACAAACCATGAGGCGTGAATAAACACAACACACAGGATATTGTTATTGTATGTCAAGAAGAGACAAGTTAACTTACGTAATCCAAGATAATGAGATCGTCACAGAAGAATTGGATACTCTGCACACCGAGTTCCAACGCCCATCTCAGGCCGTGAATTATGGCAGCCAATTCCGCAGCTTCAGAGTGAGCCAGAAGCGCTTCATTTTTTCTCAGAGCTTTGCTAGTCTCCAATTTGGAGTTATCGTCCGAGTCACAGAGGGACAAGCCAGAACCACCGACCAGCATCGTATCATCCTTAATAACCTCCTCACTCACCAAACCCTTGGTGTATAACCGATAGGTTGTTGAGGATGGATTCATAAGATCAAGCTTCTGCCTCGCCAATTCCATGGCCCGTAACTTCTGTGTGGCAAAATTAGTGGTTGGATTTATATAGATTTCATATTCAAACAAGGCTATGCAATTTATTATATTCGAACATAAACAAATCTGAAATTTTCAATCATCGTAAACCCAGAGATTAAAACTTATAAGATTTGACGCTCACATACCTTCCAAAACCCAGAAATCAAAGCTCAGAGCCCAAGGACGTTGATCGATTCAAAGCAAGAATCTCGCAGTCAAGCAGAGATCTTGGAGTATACGATGAGGCGAGATCGGAGGAATTTGTTCTGCTCGACAAATAGGTTTGAAAACCCTAAATCCCCTTCTGAAAAACCAAACTCAAATTTATTAGTTTTTGATTTTCTGAATCAACCTCTCACCTCTGTTTGTATCAGAGACTTTTTTACAATTTTTAATTTCCCTTTATAATTATTTCTTTTTATTTTCCCTCACGTCTAACTCTCACTTACGTTTCGAGCCCCCAACTCTTTCAAAAATACCATTAAGTACATACACTATTTAGGTGTACTAAATCATGCTCCACCTATAAGAAATCGTGTGTTTTAATTTTTATATCCCAATTCCTCAAAGAAATACTCTTGATTGTCTTTAAGATGGAACAATCAATTAGATCATGATCAATGATTAATCGTTGCTTTGTCTTTTTGTGTTGGTCTTAGTGTTCTATGATCTTTGATTGACTTCTTGTATTAGCCTCTGAGTTATAAAGTGTGAGTCTTTAGTGTCTTTAGCTCCATAATCAAGATTTTCTCTTCTTATGTTTTGCAACAGGATGCAAATGGAAACAGCTTAGAACTCAGTCAATACAAAGAAAAAAGTCCTTTTAATTGTCAATGTTGCTTAATTCCAAATGGTTAATTTTTCAACACCTTCTTTTCACATACTTTGATTTGTAAAATGTTTCTTTCTTCTTATCTTGTTTTTACTCTGTGATGGTCTCTCAGTGGGATGACAAACTCAAACTACACAGAATTGAATGAGCTTTAATTACAACAAGTACAAAGACAAAGGTAAAAATTTGATTTCAGCAAAATGTTATTTTAGTCTCTTGTTTCTTTAGCTACTCAGCTTGATGTTGTTCTGTTTGCAGGTCTAGAGATTCTAGCATAGCCTTGTAACCAATTTGGCGAAGAAGAACCGGGAACTACTGACGAAATCACTTGACTTTGTGTGCACTCGCTTCAAATCTGAATTCCCAATTTTCAACAAGGTAACCATTACAATTCTCTATGTTTCTTTAGGTTTTTTAATACAACCGAATGCTTCCTATTGTTGTGTATTAGACTGAAGTGAATGGAGAGAGTGCTTCTCCTCTGTATAAGTTCTTGAAGAAAGGCAAATGGGGATTCTTTGGGGACGAGATTCAATGGAACTTTGCTAAGTTTCTTGTTGACAAGAATGGTCAAGCTGTAGAACGTTATTATCCAACCACTTCTCCTCTTACACTTGAGGTAAAGAAACAATCTCTCTCTCTCTAAAGGAACAATCTCTCTCACTGCTAATTTTCTGTCTCAAATTTTGCAGCATGACATTAAGAAGCTTCTGAACATCTCGTGAATGATGACTGAATCGCTTGTGTTGATGATAACTGTATTTTGATCATGTAATAAAGTCTTTGATTTGTTTCATGAATCTGAACCGGTTCCTCTCACAATTAAGCCGGTTATCTAGATAAACAAGAATTATCTCATGGTTGATAAAGACACCAGAGTATCATATAGTACACAAAACAGATAAATCATAATGAGATAAAAAGAGAATCAAGGTTAATAAAACAAATACTGCAAAATTGATCCTGTCTAAACACAAGAAACCTGAATTTAAGACCTTTATTGAATAAAAACAAGTTTTTGGTCACCACAAAGAGAGTTGCTTTATGGAATAAAATAGTTAAAAATATCCTTAAAATAACCTGAAAGTGGGGATGTTTACTGTTACATTAACAATGTTAGAAGGAACTCAGAGATGTGTCTCAATCCTGAGGTTTCTGGTTTTGAACATTCCCAGAGAGAAATCTACAACAACAAAGATATTTACAGCACTCACATCTTGTATGCTGCTGCTGCTTCAAAAGCTAAAGTAGGGGTAGTAACAGGAAGAAAGATTAATAATGTTCGGTTTTTGTTTTGTTTTTGAATCATCATCCCCTAGTCAAGTCAATATCAGTGAGTAGGTTTCTGCTAGAATCAAGTGATCTCCCTGATCCTGAGACTGAACCTGAACCTGAACCTGGCCATCCGCTCATTGCTTGACCTGAGAAGTTCTGTGGCGTCTGCTGAGCCGCCACCGCCGCCGCTGCTTCTGGTGCTGCTGCATTAGTCGGTGTTGTCTCCATCTCGCTAATGTTCGGCTCTTCCTTTGGTTCCTTTTCTTGTTTGACGGTCTTGTTGTTACTGTTATTATTAGACTTTGCAACTCCTCCGTATACAAAACTACAAGCCACCACCTTAAAATATAGCAAACAAGTCTTTCGGTTAAGAGACAGTACAAGTAAACCAAACCAAACCAAATCTTGAAGATGAAAGAGAAGAAACATCACAAGCATCAAGAAGAGGAATTTCAAGAACCTGAACGAGGCTGGCTGCGATAAGCATTCCAATTCCACCGCCAATAACATGACCTTCGGGACCTGAAAGAGAGACACTCATACCACCATTTCGACTTCTGGATCCACCTTCTTCATTCACCAAATAAGATCCACCTAAACTTAGAATCTCAAAACGTCCCTGAAACACACACAAGAAAAGTTATATAAGAGAATCTTTGGTGTTCCAAGTTTCGTGAGTGAAGAGTTTTAAAACCTCGAATGTTAAAGAAGGTGCTGTTGAAGCAGGTTCACGTAGAGTGACTGAAGAGACTGTTCCTGTGCCTGACATTATACAGAGAGCTCGAGGTCTTTGCTGTGAAAACGACAGAACTTTCGAAACAATATCCTGCGAGAAATCAAGACAAGGAGAAGCTGCATTAGAAACAACTTTCAGAATGTCATTAAACAGAAACATTGAAAGGAGTTTTAAGAGAGTTTACTTCTCCTGCTCCAACACTGATGACATGAGGTGCAAAAGCAAGTCCAGCTGAAGTGTTCATCCACTCACCTAAAGAAATCAACAGAGTCAAAGGATTGCTCTTAATACAAAGTTCATATTAACTAATGACCAATTACTTGTCTAAAACACAGACTATACTACCCATTGATCAGTCAGATTTACTCTTTCACAGATTTACCATAGGATCATCTATAGCTTCTAGCATTCAAACTTTGACCTAAGCATAAGATCCAAGCTCATGTTGCTTCGCAATGTACTTAAGAAGAGCTTGAGATCTCACCATGACTAGCTTCAAGAGTTATTGACTAGCTACTAATGTAAACAAGGATCAGTCAATTAGCAGAAAAAACAAAGCTAAACCAACAACCTAATTACTTGAACACAGAGTCATCTATAGCTTCTAGCATCCAAATTTTGACCTAATCATAAGATCCAAGCTCATGTTCTTCACGATGTACATTAAAAAGAGCTTGAGATCTCACCAAGACTAGCTTCAAGAGTTATTGACTAACCACATTCTAGTGACCAATTACTAATCCAAACACACATCTGACCAGCAGTAAATACAGAGCTAAACCAACAAAACCTAACTTGACCATAGTTACAACTTACACCTACAGCTTCTAGCATCCAAATTTAGCCCTAATCGCAAGATCTAGGCTCATGTTCTTCACAATGTAATATAGAAAAACTTGAGATCTCACCAAGATTAGCCAAGCGTTGCTTTCTTCCAGTTCCAGGAGGTCGACCTCTGGCTCGTTTAGGTGCATTTGGATCAGACATTGAAGAAGAGTCCTTAGACTTATGACTAGCAGCAGAAGAAGGCATAGGAGAGAGCCCTAAAGAGACTTGTCCATCAGGAGCATACTTCCTCGGCCGTCCACGTTTCTTCCTAACCATCGGCTGCTCCATAGGCGGCGGCGGAAGCTGCAGTGGCAGCTGCGCCGTCGCAGGAGAAGCAGAGGAAGCCATCCCCATGTGAATGCTGTGTCCGAAATCAGAGTGTCTGTGGTCAGCAGCTATGGAGAACGGAGGTCCCGGGTTGTTAGCCTGAGGATGGTGAATGTTAGGGTTAGACATCGGCCTGAACCCCGGCGGAGGTGACGGCGGCGCGTGTACCCCACTCGCGACCTGGGAAGGGGAGAGATTTGTGAAGGCTCCTCTTTGGAGATAGTACTGAGGATGAGAGCCTGGAAATGACATTGCTTCTCTCCCATCCATGCATCTAAAACCCTAATTTACAAGTCTTTCAATCAAATGGGCTTTCTTTTTTTCCCTTTTTTGGTTTTAAGAAAAAAAAATCGAAACTTTTTGAAGAACAGATTTATCTACCACCCAGAAATCGTAAAACCCTAATTCCCAAGGTAGTAGAGAGAATAACAATGTCGGATTTACAGAGGGGTTGTTTTTATGAACCCTAGAAAAGAAAAAGCTTAAAGCTTTGAGCTCACTTATTAGAACTCTAAAAAAGGTTAAATTGAAGATTTGAAATTGTGAAAATGGGTAAGAAGAAGAAAGTAGCTCTCCTATTGTTACAGTCTAGAAGAGAAAGTAAATCTAAAAAGAAAAGAGAAGCTAGATTTGATTTTTCGAAATCTAGGGTTTCTGAGATGGAGAACGCAATGCACATCAGAGGAGAGACAAGGGAGAAGATGACAGAAGAGACAAATCAGGGAGAAGAGAAAAAAGAGAGAGACAACAGATTTAAAATTTTAATTTTTTTTTTTCTTTTTCTCTCAAATGTTGTGAAGTGAAACTTTTGAATTTTTAGGCCTTCTATGAAAGTAAGAAGACTGAAGATTTGACGAAGAGAGGAGGAGAGTGATGACCATTGTTTTCTCTTTATATATTTCTTTGATTATTATTTTTTTCTGAAAAAACTATTAAATTGGGATTTTTTTTTTTTTTTTGTAACAATTAAATTGGGATTTTAAGAATATTAAATTGGTTTGTTTAAGAATATTTTTATTGAAAAAGCATATGGACTTTCTTTGTGGATTTATAACAAAATCTAATGTCTCGTTGGATCTCTGACTGAAAATGAAATTTAGTCACTTGAGAGTTGAGACTGTATATTCATTAATGTTTCAAGCTTTTCATGTATAGAAGAATCATATGCTTTTTTCTTCCTCGTAAAAATTATAAGCTAATAAAATAAGCATGTTGCCAATAAACATTTTTTATTATTATTGTGATTAACGTATGATGTTGAATCAAAAAAGTATATAGTAAAGACAATTTACTAGATTAACTTATGATATTTTGTCATACCAAAAAAAACTTATGATATTTTGTTGTAACAAGGGTAATTAGTTTATGATATTGAAATAGTAAAAGTGTTGAATATAATATTGTAAAAGTGCTAATATAGTATAGTAAAATATCTAGCTGCATTTCTCGTTCAATATGGTATAGTTAATAACTTAATATAGTAGTTAATAAAGTCAATAACATGAAAACAAAAGAAACTGTTTGTAGAAAATAACGAAACAAACACGTTTAAAAAATAATGTTGATTTTGGATGATTATATCATTTATATTCTATGAAAGTAGGAGTGTTTTTCATTATAAAATAAATTTCTGTTTAACAAAATAATGATTCTCTTTTTTAAAAAAAAAAGTTTGTTATATGGTTATAAAAGCACCAATTAATTATATGTTTTTTCCTCTAGCATCTAAATTACTCTAAATCAAAAATATTTTTGATGAAGATGAAAACAAAAAGAAAGAGTAAGATCAAAATTTGTTTTTAAACAAAGCGACCATTTTTGTTCTTGATTAGAGAGAGATGTGTTGTTGACTAAAGAGGGGAGAGAGAAGGGGACCCACTTGAAAAGAGCCAAGAGGAGGAGAGAGATCTCTCTCTCACATGTCTAAATCACTTTGCTATTTCTTTCTTTGCTTCGGACAGTGAGCCCTCTCTCCTAACTTTATTTTTTTCCCATTTTTATATTCCCCTTTTTTATTCACTGCTTTTTTATCTAAATTCTTTTTATTTATTTTCTTTCAAAAGTTTTGAGAGTGATCTTTATATTATACATGTGTACTAATTCCAACTAATTCGAAAGCTTGTATGATGCATTTAATATCCAGTGGCCTTAAAGAACCCGACAAAAAATCCAAATGGTCAAAATTTTGTGCTAGATAGATCATAGATATATAAATGAAGTATTTTAGATGTGAGTTTTTTCTGTCTCTTGGCTAATATCATCATTAAGATTAATAGTATGTGGTTAATCTTTCCACTAACATGTGTGTGTTTTTCTGTCCCATGTAATATCACCATTAAAATTAATAGCATGTGGTTAATCTTTCCACTAACTGTCAAACAATCCTACACTTCTGTACAGCTTCAACACCTAAACAAATTTGACTTTTCGACAATAAAAATTGAATAAATTTGACTTTCCCGTTTTTCACCTTTCTTTTGCCAACTTTCACCTAAATTAATGTGACATGTCTTTTTTTTTTTTTTTTTTACTTGGCAGATTTCATGAAAGATTGCATAAATATTTGAGACCGACCACTACTGAACTTGACATCTTTTTAATTGTTTCTCTCACATAAATGGCTATAAACATACACAAATTAGTCCATATAACATTTATATCTTATAAAAATAAAATAAAAAAATCCACAGAAGTTAGATATGGAGAGAGTGAATCTTAATAAATGTAGATGTTCTAAAAAGGAAGAAGAGTGTTGAAGGAGGCTTTCAGCTTTGAGGATGGTGTCTGAAAAGGTACAGTAAGAGCTCTTCTTATATGAAAGTCCCTTAATTAATACTTCACAATACATACACACACACATACACATTATACATGTATATATATATGTACACATGATGTATTATGTATGATTGTGGGTCTGTGAAACATGATGTCATCAAAAGTGGGTCTATCTCTGATTCTTGTAAGGAAAGTGATCTCAACTGTTGCTTTTTTTATTTTCCTTCTGATGTATTTGTGGGGATGTAGAGATATGATTCTCTTCACACATTGTGGTCCGGTGATTTTATCTTGGTCCAATAGATTCAAATTTCTTATAGGTAAACTGGTAGTTTGATGTGGTAGATCTTGTTGGTTTTAAAAATTGAAATTATTTCAAAAGTTTGAAGCACTTGAATAAGAATCCATCAGAACTACAAATTAATGGTGAACGCATAAAAACAATTTTTAAAGTTACAATAACACAATACTAAGAATTTATTAGTTAAACTATTAGGTACGTATGTTGTATCATTGGTACCATTGAATGTGTTAAATTTAAATACAACATGGATTTTACGGTCTAGATTAATATCTCCTCTATATACAGCTACAATGAGAATTATGCAGAATCGAGCATAATCATTAATCACTAATCTGGCAAATTCTATTATGTTAACCTCTTCCATCTTCCGATGGAAGCATTACAAATTTTAATAATAGAAACAGAAAAAGGCTTGAGAAAACCAATCTAAAATTGAATAAATGAAATTGCTATCTATCAGATTCTTAGGAGTTAGGAGTTTGATGTTCTGGTTCTCAAGTGAAAAACCAGGGAAGAATATGAACCTGAGGACTCCGTTTAGCTGTCCGTTTGACGCGTTTTTGGTTTTGCCACCGTAAATCCTTGCTTTCTTCATCGGTCGCTACCTTTCTTGTCCGTCTATGGTTCAGTGACGGTGTCTCTGGCTCCATTGATCTGTTCATAAAGATCAATCAAACAAATTGAATGCAGAGAAAAGGAAGGAAAGTGATTGATATTGTAAAGTGTCTCATTCTCTTTTTTATGTTTCCATTGAAGAACGAACCTCACAGAACCCACATGACATGGTGAAATAAACTACTGAATGAAGCTAAGGTATAGAGGTTTCAAGAGAATATGCTCTAAGAAAAGTTTGAGTTTGTGGCAATGTGTTTGGATGGTAAAGGAACAAACCTGGGGGCATCAATCTGTGGCGTCACTGGACAGCAAGCAGAGCAGACATAAGCCTTCGGTTTCCAATGAAGTTTAACACAATAGGTGTGATACCATTCGCCACATTGGCTACAAGAAACCATGGATCTTGAGCTGTATGGCTTTCGACAAACGCAGTGTAACATACTTCGAGCTCGTAAGGCCTGCATCAATCAACCATGGTTACAAACAGTTTTTCTAGATAACAGTAAGGTTATGTGTTAAGCTTATTTTCTTGTTAATTAACCTGAAGTTCTTCCTCTGCATGGACAGGCAAATTTTCACCCTCGGAAATAAGCTCGTAAACATCTTCCAAGGCAAGTGCACCCGAGTCTGTCACTACCTGCAGATAAACCAATCACTCTTGTTTTCATTACGCATTCCAAAGGGGGTAGAGAGCAATTGACTGAGAAACCATGTTCTGGTCATGTACCTTTCTAGCTCGTTTTGCCCACTCTAGTCCAGTGTCTTGTAGCTCCACAAGTCTCTTGCCTAAGTAATACTCTTCAGGGTTTGTTTTCAGTGTTTGTCCCTGTCAAGAAGCAAATAACCAAAACTCATTGACCATTCACTGTAGTGTCATGGTATTTATAGAAATAACAGAATCAAGTAGTTGAGTTTCTACACTCTTTTAGCATATATTTCCAGTATAAAAGTCTAGCCAAGTTGATACATTATAATGTTTCAAGACCCAAAGGTTTCTCAGTATGCGTAGGAAGTTGATACATTATCAGAACGTACCTCTTTTAAGTGCTGCTGAATATTCTGTAACGAGGGCTTCCCTACATCTTCTAGCAACTGAGATTTAAAGACGCATTTAAACAATCAAAAGGGTATGTAACCACACATGCATCTTAAACAAAACTGTCAAAACAAATTCAAATTCGGCACTCAATCTGTACCTCAGAGGAAAGTGAGCTAGAGCTTAACGAGATGGTCTTACAACACCATCCTAGTTTTAAACTTGCAGTTCGAAGTTTGGGAAGTTCATCAAAACTGAGACCAAGGGACAGACCAGATTCTCTAGCGGAGTCCACTCTGGTTATCAAATCCATAATCTTCGAAAGGATCGTGATATCCATGCCATCATCTATTTTCGCACTGTCCAACAAATCTTCAGTTTCTTGCAAGAGCTGATGATTATCACATTGCCACCTCTCGCAGTTAAGCAACAACGTTTCAAGAATCATTGGCTCTTGTAGTTGAACACTGAGCGATTTAGACTGAGAAACTAGATCCTGCAAAATTTCAATCATTGAAATACTCCAAAATCACAGGTCACAGAAAAGAGAAACCAGAATCGGCACAGGAGGCAGGCAAACCTTTAACACATGAAGTTCAAGGAGAGAAGACGGAGACGACGATGCCGTAGAGGAAGCGACAGACAAGAAAGGCTCCGATTTCTGAAGCCAGGTTTCAGCTGATGAAATTGTGTTTTCAATGCCCTTCAGAGAGGGCAAGACAGCATCCATGCTGACTGACATCCTAGGAACAACGTCTTTTGATGAATCATTGACTCAAGAAATACTAACCATAGGCTGAGTTTTGAAAACAATTACAAAATAAAGTACCTCACGAGATCTTTAAGGTCGTACAACTGAGTTTCACCAGCAAGGATACTGCTTGCTCTTTTCTCCCAACACCGCGCGGTTGACAAAATTTCGGAGATCCCAGCAAATAACTTCTCCTCCTCGATGTGTAGTCTGAAACATAAAGCCTTCGCATGAGAATAAAAGTGAAGTGGAATGCATATTACATATTCTTGAATCAAGAATAGAGGACAACGTACACAACAGCCTCCGAGAGCAGCTGCTCAATGAAATCCAGAGACTTTCGTGCAGCATAAACCGTTCGAGCCTTTTCCCGGCATGATGCCTTCTTCAATTCAGCCTCAACAAGTGGCAGTCCTTCAACTATTTCAGATACTATGGTTAGGAAGCTATCACTATTGAGTTACAACACAAAAACAGAACCTAAAAGGATGTCTAAGAATAAAAGTAAGACCTTGAATGCCTAGGGATGCTCCATCCTGTAGAAGGGAACTCAGATCACTGATTAGCTTTCGTTGGTCCTTGCCTTCACGGACGTCAACCATTACGTCATCAAAGCGTGAAAGCCAAGACAAAGTGTCAACATGGTACTGCCTCAGGATGTTCAGCTCAGGAATGTTAATGCTGATACTACTGAACTCACGAAGCAACTCTTCCACGTTCTGTGCAGAAAAGAAACAAACGACTTCAGAATGGTTCGGCAAAAGTGGTTGTTGTTTATCACGCTGAAGATACAGAGCAAAAGTACAGCGAACCTCGAGAGTTATAGAACCACTCAAAACTTTGTTACATTTATCACGGGCTAATTCCGATTTCTTTAGCAAATCCAGAACCCCTTCTGTTTCTGGAAGTTGCACCTGAAGCTCCAGTATCTGTCATGGAAAAAGAACCATTAGAACACATGAACAAGTAACAGAGTACCAATTTCGGAATTAAAGGATAACATAGACTATAGACACCTCTGACTTTAGCTTGGAAAGAGCATCCAATTCAACTCCTGGAGGTTTTGTATCCGCGAGATAGAGTCTCGCCGTTTCAGCTAACATCTGAAGACCCATGAGGAAGAGAGATTATCAATATGAAAATAAGGCAAGAAATGATAGGGAACCAGGACGACTGAAACCACTAGACTATAATCATAATTTGAACAAATATGAAATATTCACATATTCTTAAAAAACCTGACTACTAAGATATTTTGAGCTAGCGAAAAGAACAAATATGGTCTACCTTCGCGGAAGACAATTTATTTGACAAAATCTCATATTTCGTAAGGGAGATTGGTGAACTGGAGACTTCGGAATGCAGTAGCTCCAGCTCGGTGATCTAGAAACAAACCCAAGTAAGACTAATCAGAATGCATAACGTGAACTATGTAAGGGAAATAAAATGGAGTTTGTAGTGGCGTACAGTTGGGTTACTTGACAGAGAAGAATCAACTTTCTCAGACAATTCTCTGGCCGCTTCAGCATAGTCCTACACAGGAAACGGAAACGCGCTAACAAAGTGAGATCATAACGGCAAACAGCAGTAACGGCACTGTGACAACACATTGCAGGTACATGGCTAACCTTTAATTTAAGATGACCAGGCTGAACGCAAGGAATGGGGTCAACTCTCAGCAACTCATCAACAAACTCCAAGTGAACTTTCTGTGAATTCTTGTTGGCTTCACCTTCGACTTTCGAAAGACACTCGCTAACAGCTTCCGCCCATATCTTTGCTTGGATCAAACTTTTTGCAACATCTCGTACCTGTGTGCCGTAAATAGAAAAAGTTTTTTTATTTATTTCCAGAATCTACCCAAAGACATAAAGAAAAGGGTTCCCACGGATAGTTAAAACTCACACGGTCCATTTCTGATCCACCCCAGAGAAACTGCTCCGCTTCCTTCAATAGGGTGGCATATTCATCACTAGAATAGACTTCATGGAGAATCTTTGACGCTCGAAGAAGCCAATCTTTTGCAGGTCGTGCCTGACTAACTAGCGTTCCCTCCTGCTAGACTCAGAAAAGACAGCAACACTATATATATTATAATAAGATTCAAGGCCCAAGCATCCATATTGATACTTATAAAAGTCTAGGGTTGATACAAGGGAAGACTCCACGGTTACTTAGAATTGATCGTTTACCTTTTTGTTGAAAGCAGCTGATCGTTTGGTGCCTGAACTCGGCCGTTGTGAGTTTTTGGTTTCTTGTGTTTTGCAGCCACCAGAGTTCTCAACATCTTGTACCATCACATGCAACTCGGCCAGGGTATAGCGATATACAAGACGCAACCTTGTAGGCTCACATTCACAAAGGTGCTTCCAGTGCTGGATTCAAAGTAATATAAACACTTAGGCAAATAGCCAAATCAAGAAACGAGATTCTCAAGAAAAATCTGCCAACGGTGATGAATCCTGCCTGAAGTTAATGGCTCTCTAAGAAGTTAGATGTGAATATTTACCTCCAAGCATGCAAAAACAGATGGCCTGCAATCGCAGACGATGGCAGAAAGATGAAGAAACTGCTGGCAGATGATGCATGTTGGATCCTACAAACACCGTTATAAAGAGTCCACACATTAGAGCATTATCTTATGCAAGCTAAGATTAGCATGACTAATGGAAAAACTTTAACATAGAAACCAACAATATCTAATTGCAGAAATAAAAACCTCGTCGATGCCCACAGAATCAGGGCATTCAGGCAGAAACATAGGAGAAGATCTCAAAATACCACTTTTCCAGAGCTGCTCTCTCCAGGTTTTTTCCTTGCTGTATATTCTGAGCAACTCTTTCTTCAAATGTATGGACCCTTCGCTATCACAGCAGGTTCCCTATAAGAGAAGACAATTAGACAATTAAAACAGTCACGGATGCTGCACAAATATCCACATCTGTTGCTTGAAGCTAGAATACACAGGCCTTTCATATCAAGTTTTTTAATGCTTTGCTCATATTCTCTCTATACCTTAGCTACCACGCAGAGAAGCTCTTCATGAGATATGACCGCAGGTTTCCGGTACAGCCGATACAGTTCCGCCCCAGAACCACCATGAGGTAGCCAATCAGCAGTTGCAAAATTGACCGCCTCTGCACAATTTAAACCTGAAAGGACAACATATGCTTGCTTAACGTAAACTGCATAACGGCATTGGTAACCAAACACCCTAATGCAACTGATAGAACACTTTAGCACGCAACTAGTCAATACACGACTACTATAACTTAGAGTTGACGTACCAAAATTGAATCCAGCATGAAAGGATTTTGGAAACGTGATCACGAAGTTTCCAGGCTCCTAGCAGTGTGCAAAAGTGGATGAATTATGTTAGAAAACTAAACAAGCTCCGCGATTCCAAACTTGCAGTAGAAATGCTAACAATCAAATGAACTCATTGATGAACTAAATTCTTGTATATCAAACCTGTAATACAGTGTAGACCGGGACTTTATTTTCTTGTAAAACAGTCGGACTCAACATGGTAACCAGTTGAAAGAGCAAATCTGGCTGAGCATCAAAGAGATCGGGCAGGGTTTTCCGCATGACCTACAGAAAAATCAAGCAGCTTAACTTTTGTTTCTGAAACAAAACTTGGAGCGCAAATAAACCCAAAAACAAAAAAAAACTAACCTTTTCAAAAGCACTAGCAGCACTGCCTGGAACACCATACCAACATTTTGCTTCTCCCCTGAGGTGGGAATAAAAAAGAAGTTGGTAAAAGAATATAAAAGGCGCAATCAAGAGACTCAATATGAATGACATGTCTCTTTATCAATTAGAGAGTTCCACTTATTCTTAGAAACATCTCTCCGTTAGACCATGAAAAAGTACGGTATAGAGACAATACTCTATATGCTTCAAAAGGACAATGAATTACAGTAGAAAGAAACAGGATGACAATCACAGAAGGTACATACCAGTGTAGATAATTGACAGAGTAAAAACAATGGTCCTCAAAATGCCAACAAAAAGAAGAGAAGAGCATTCCAAGATACAACCAAGGCACTGTAACACCGTTAATGTTATGCCGAATGGCCTGAAGCATAGATCCTTTCAACTTAGGCAAGTTATTCAGATTCCAGGGACTACCACAATATTCATCCCATACATTTGCCTCAACTGATTCTGGTCTTTGGTCGCCTGTCCGAGGAAAACCACTCCCGTAAACCGACGTGTCCAAGTCATTACCATACATAACCTCAACCTCGCCAGCTGACCCTTCTACTATTTCCCAAAACTTTTTCTCTATCTGCGCCCTAGACACTGGCCCTGAGCCAAACCACTTTCTTTTCGCACGATCCGCAGTGCGCTTAAAATCGTCAAGCGATAAGCATTTACCGGGCACAAAGCCAAACGTCTCTTCATCAGTGTTTAAGCACTCGAGGCAGTACCAGTTCCCGAGTGGGATATGCTTCAACGGCGGCGAGAGACAATATATATGCCAACCTTTATTACAACTATCACACAAAAGCATCACATCGCCGTGCTTGCCACTCTTACATTGCTCACATGCTTGATCAATCCCTTCTTCCTTCTCCACCTTGTGATTCTTCTCATCAATCACATTTCTTTTCCTTCTCTTCGAGCTCGGCAACGCAGGACACCGTCGATTCCTTTCAACGGCATGGATCTTCCTTTTGCAACCCTTTGCGGCATCAGCATTCATCTTATGGTGATAGTTCTCAAACTCACGCAAATGCTCTTTGTACAGCTGACACAAAACATGCTTAGCGCATTTCGAAATCTTCTCGCCGGAGCTCATAAACTGATAAACTTCACCCCACTTCTTCCCCTTAACCACCTTATCGTAACCCCCAAACCTCTTCACCGCATTGAACAGCGTGCACAAATCCAGCTCCTCCCCTTCGAAAACCAATCTCTTCTTCAGCTTCTTACCTAACTGCTCCTCCAGAAACCTATTGTACTCCAGCTGGAACGTCTTGGAGTTACAAGAAGCCGGACGAAACTGCAACCGGTGAATCTCCTGCGTCTTGGTCGGAAACTTGACAGACTCCAAATCCAAACCGAAAGGAGGTTTCCAGCAACTCGGAGGAACAATCTTGCAAATCCCGTAAACCTCTGCCTCTGGCTTGATCTTGTATATATACTCTAATGGATTCTTGAATTCCTCTTCCGTAGGATGATAAACAGGTCCAGACGCCACATTAAGCGATCCTCTAAGTTTCTGATCCAAAACCCTTTTCTCTACCGCCTTAACTCTACCTTTTCCCATTACCAAACACATCAACAATCATAACCTACGGACAAGGACAAGAATTGTAAAGCCAATTGATCAACAACCCTAGAAAATTTTCAAGAGCAATGAGTGGAATTTCAATTCTAGGGTTTTTTTTTTAGCAATTATACCTTTGAAATTCGGAGGAGAGAAACAGAGCTCGTGGAAACTAGTAGAGGAGACGAGTGCAAGAAATTTTATTTATTCTTTCTGATGAATTTGATTTGTGGAAGATTTGGCAAAAAGGGATTTTTAATAAAAATCGTTTCTTTATAAAGCTCCGCTCAACTGGTACTGAATTTCCTAAATTGGGTTTGGATAGTAACTGAAATTACGAAACACAAACGAACGCTTCTCACTTTGTGTTTTTGAGAAGAGAACTTCGTGCCGGTGTTTGATGAACAAGAACTGCTTGCCGTTTATATTAAGTGAAGAGATACTACATGTAGTTTTCTTTTACAAGCTATAATGGACTGACTCTTGGGCCCTAAATATTGAAGAATGTTAAAAAGACTTTTAGTGTAAGGCCCATGATTAACTTGCCCAAAGACTTGTTAATTTTTAAAACTTTTAAAAATTTATGTGAAAACTTGTTATGCTAAATTTGATTTTACAATTATCTGAAAAGGTCATGAATATTCATATTTTATTTGTGTAAGATATATCTTAGATTGCATTTAATTTTTTCAAAAAAAAAAAAAAGAAATGTTCGCGTATCCATTTCCATGTAAAAGTAATATAGTATATTTTTTTGTCATCTTAAATTTTATTGAATTGAAACTGAGACATTAACTTAACAAAATTAACTTAACATAATTCCCAACAAAGACATTAGTTTCAAATCTACAAGTAATGTAATCTAGAATATATCAACATAAAATTTAAAGAAAAAAAGAAAACTTGAACTTTTCAAGATAAGGACGAAAAAAAAGAAGTGAAAGTTAATTTACTCGATATCGCATGTACGATGGGATGGTCGGTGAAATGGCGTTTCTACTGTTCTGTTGCAAGAAAACGAAAATATTGGAGCGTTAATGTCGGTGGCAACTATTTTGGTTGAACACAAATTTCTATTTTCTAGTTCACATTCCTGTATTTTTCACATTTTGATTCGCAATATCTATCATCTTTTCATATATCATTTCATTGACAAAAAGATGAATTGTTACCTATAGAGCTATATACGACAAATGACATGTATGTGTATATATAGTAATGAGCTGATTGAACGACATATCGATAAACTATTTATAGACAGCTATGTATGGAAATTGGAATATGGTACTAGTGTACTAACGCGTCCAAATTATATTATATATCAATAAACAAAATAAAATAATATATATTCTCGTATATAAAGCTTGCAATAACATAATTTTAGGAAGTGCTATTTATTTTCAAAATTATATTGTGAACCACATTTTGTTTATAGCCGTTACACCAATCTTATAAATTGTCCAATAACATTGCATAATGCAAAATGTTCGTTTAAACAAACTCCAACAATTTNTTCTTTTAAAAAAACCCCAAAAATTTTTTAAAAAAAAAAAAAAAAAAACAAACTCCAACAATCATAGTTTAAAAACGATTTGACTTTTTCATTCCGACTAAAAAAATTCACACTCGCTGTTTGAATCCGAATTAACATATGATGATGATACTAAGCGACTAAACAAAGACCAACAATAGATTAGAAAACGCAATCAATATAATTTTTGTTATTATTATAGTATTTTATTATTATATTTCAGTATTTGTCAAAAAACGTCAGATGTAAGAAAATACATGTGAACCAGAAATGAGAAATCTAAAATATCTTGATTAAAAAACAAGAATATACTATACTTAATCGAATATATATTGTTTTTTGTTATTATGATAGTTTTTTTTGTTGTTGTAGTATGATGGCAAATATTAGCAAATGTGAGTTGTTCCTTTTAGTTTTTTGTTTTGTTGACCCACTGGTGAGTTGACTTGGTGAGGCCTGCTGCTTTGCTGTTTCTCTCTCTTTCTTTTCTTTTTAAATTGGAAAAAGAAAGTTTTGATTTTTAATAATTTTTTTTTTAACTTTCTTCTGGCAAAGTTCTCTGCTTTTGTCTTCGGAGAAAAGTTTTAAGCAGAGAAAAAAAAGGCAAAAAAAAAGGATGAAACTTTCAGAAAAATCTCGGTTCTTGAGCTTTCCTCTCTCGAGCTAAGCACTCACACGCACGAGCGGCTCGATTCGTCATTTCCACTTTTTTTCCTTTTCTTCTTCTTCTTCTTTGTTCTTTTGCTCAATTTCAATTCGGTTTTTCCACGGATCGAATTTGACCTCTCTAGTAGTAATCGTTCTAGCTCGTAAGTGGAAGAACAATCGCAACTGGTTTTTTTTCTTCTGATTTTCAATTCAACGCGGATTTGAGCTGTTCAAGGTCTCGATTGATAAAGAGACGTGCTTTAGGGTTTATGGTTTGACTGAAATAACTGGAAAATGGGTTGTGAGGTTTCAAAGTTATGTGCATTTTGCTGCGTTTCAGAGCCAGAAGGATCCAATCATGGAGTCACAGGATTCGGTAAAACTAGCTACGATCGAGTTTTCTTCAGAATTTTGTTGTCGTTGTTGCTGCTAATCATTGGATCTCTTCTTGTGAATTCTCAGATGAGGATAGGAGAGGTGAAGGAAACGATTTGCCCCAGTTTCGTGAGTTCTCGATCGAGACTCTAAGGAACGCAACATCAGGATTTGCAGCAGAGAACATAGTTTCAGAGCATGGAGAGAAAGCTCCAAATGTTGTCTACAAAGGGAAATTGGATAATCAGAGACGTATTGCTGTCAAAAGGTTTAATCGGAAAGCTTGGCCTGATTCTCGTCAGTTTCTGGTAAAAAAATTCTTGCTTAAAAATCTTACCTTTATCAATCTGAGTTCTTGGATACTGAATCTCTGTTTTGTTCTTCAACAGGAGGAAGCTAAAGCTGTTGGTCAGTTAAGGAACTATAGAATGGCAAATCTGCTTGGATGTTGCTATGAAGGTGAAGAGAGACTTCTTGTTGCTGAATTTATGCCCCATGAAACTTTGGCTAAACATCTTTTCCACTGTAAGAATCAGCTCTCTCCTCTCTGGTTTATGGTTCTATATACATCAAGATTGTCTCTCAGAGAAACTGTTAACATGTTTTTAGGGGAGTCGCAACCGATGAAGTGGGCGATGAGGCTAAGAGTAGCTTTACATATTGCTCAAGCTTTAGAATACTGTACCGGCAAAGGACGTGCACTCTACCATGACTTGAATGCTTATAGAGTTCTCTTTGATGATGTAAGTTAAGCTTACTTGTTTTTAAGACTTTTGTTATGTGCGTGCATAAATCATTGTATGTTTTTGTATTTGTTGTAGGACTCAAATCCAAGGCTTTCTTGCTTTGGTCTGATGAAGAATAGTAGAGATGGGAAGAGTTACAGCACCAACCTTGCTTTCACTCCTCCTGAGTATCTCAGAACAGGTAGATACTTAAAGCTCTTGCATACCAAATTTGGTTTTTGGTCAGCTTTCTTTTGACATAATGGTTTGTGTTTTGTTTGTTTCCACAGGTCGTGTGACACCAGAAAGTGTGATGTACAGTTATGGAACTCTGTTGCTTGATCTTCTTAGTGGAAAACACATTCCTCCAAGCCATGTAAGCTTATGATTAGGATGCTTAATCTCCAACAAATCCTCTCTTGAGTGTTTTTTTTTTTCTGATTAGAGCTTCTCTTTTATTATGTTTTCTTAGGCGCTGGACCTCATACGGGACAGGAACATTCAAATGTTGATCGACTCGTGCTTGGAGGGTCAGTTTTCAAGTGATGACGGCACTGAACTTATACGGTTAGCTTCGAGATGCTTGCAGTATGAGCCTCGAGAACGGCCTAACCCAAAATCTCTAGTCACTGCAATGATTCCTCTTCAGAAGGATCTTGAGGTACTTTCCTACAAGTACCATTAACTCTTTGATTCATTATGGTTTTGCAATTTATAAAAGATTGCTGCGGAGACTAATAAGAACCTGGTTGAATATCATGCAAGACTCCTTCTCATCAACTGATGGGCATACCAAGCAGTGCCTCAACAATGCCTCATTCACCACTGGGAGAAGCATGCGTGAGAGCAGATCTCACTGCCATACATGAGATTGTTGAAAAACTTGGATACAAAGATGATGAAGGGGCAGCCACAGAGGTTCCTTTCTTGATTCCAGTCTTGTTTTGTTTAATCATTGCAAGTCCTTGGCAAGACTGTAATCTATGGCATCTCCGGTATACCGAGCCACCTTGTTTCTTATAGTAATCTGATATTACCTTTTTGTCTTGTTTCTTGCTTCGTTTTCTGCAAAAATTTCAGCTTTCGTTCCAGATGTGGACCAACCAGATGCAGGACTCGCTGAACTTCAAGAAAAAGGGTGATGTTGCCTTCCGGCATAAAGACTTTGCAAATGCCGCAGAATGCTATTCTCAGGTTAGATCTTTGTCTACTCTCAGGTTAAACCATAGGCAACCAACCCTGTCACAGTTTCTGATTTCGAAGAAGTTTGTTTTGACAGTTCATCGAGGGAGGGACAATGGTTTCCCCAACTGTTTACGCAAGGAGAAGCCTTTGTTACCTGATGAACGAGATGCCCCAAGAGGCACTGAACGATGCAATGCAAGCTCAAGTGATATCTCCCGCTTGGCATATCGCATCTTATCTTCAAGCTGTTGCCTTATCAGCTCTAGGACAAGAGAACGAAGCTCACGCTGCTCTGAAAGACGGATCGATGCTGGAAAGCAAAAGAAACGCGCTATGATGATGGTGATAACGAAACACACAAAGAGGAAAACGAGAGAGGAGGATTGTTTTATCTTCTTACATTTTAACCGAAACCCACACATAGTAAGATCAAAAACCTCCTCAGAAGTAGATAGAAGCTACTACACAGTTCTTGTATTTTGTGCACCATCATCATCATCATAGTCATCTTCGCTGGTCAGTTTCGGGTTTGGCCTTGTAGTTCTCTCTTTCCTTTTCTTTTTTCCAAGCATTGATTTGGTCTACTACCGCAAATTAGACTCGTTTTTTCTTTTTCTTCCTTACTGGCATAAACATTTCCCTGTTATACAGAAGAAAAAGTTCCAGACTTGGATGGAGATTTGATCGTAAAAATTGGGAATGGTGTGATTGTGGATTTGGTTTGATAGTTTGTAGTCAATGTTTCATGTGTTAAAAAAAAAGGAGCCTACTTTGATTTGGCCTTTTGATGGTCTTTTCAAAATTTTGGTGTTCTTCTTTCCGTTTTGTGTTGGCTTCGTTCTTCAGATCTCAATCCCATACCCACCCACAAACGCAAGCTTAGATACTCAAAAGTTATCATAAAATCTGTAAGTAATTAGCTGGCAAAAAAAAAAAAAAAGGAAAGAAAAGCAGCGCCCAACCGGGTTCGAATAGTTGTCCTCTCAATCTGCAACCAAATGCTCTCTACCACTGAGCTATGGACTCTTCAATGACAAAAAGACAAAGGTATCTTATATAAGAGATTATGTAAGAGATGTTGAGATATTTTTCTTAAGTTTTAAGATACTTTTAATTAAATACTAAGATATTGTGTTCTTGAGATAAGATACTTTGATAAATGATAACATACTCTAATAATCTTGCTCTAAGCCCATGAAGAATACAAAATTTGCGAGAATGACCCTAAACCTCGTATCTACTATCACTGCTTTTATAGGATTCCTGACTATGTACATATAAGTAAACAAACCTCCAGTGGCGACGCCAAAATGCAACAGGTTAGTCAATACAAACTTTTAATCTTAATCAATCTTACTTTTACAAAATTACAGGTACATCTGATGAGGAATTATGGGAACGAAAACTCTCAATCAACTCTATCACCAAGTTATTTAAGGAACTAGACATCACGAGAGACATTCCTTGCCATCCAAATAGTAGAGAAACTGCACTAATTCTACATCATGAGACATTTAAGAAGCAGAAGGCATTGTACATGAAAGATGGCTCAATCATTCCCTACCCTGATGAGAAAAACCAGCAGCCGAAAGTACAGTTGGATGACGAATCAACAAGAGTGTGGAACCTCTTGATGGTGAGTATCGACAGCAAAGCCTAAACCTCTTGATGGTGACCCTAAACCTCGTATCTTGTCATACTCTTTGCCTCCAAGCCTTTGATTAACTTGGCTCTTTTGGCTCTATTATATGACCTTCAAGAACTTGATTGGCTTTTAACGATAATTTAGAGTTTTAGCTCGGGAACTATCAGTTGTTTTTTGCATTTCTCTGCTTTTCATGTTTCCTCACTTAAAAACTTAGGAAGTCAAAATAAAGACTTAAAAATTTGTGTGTATTTTCCGTGCAAGAGGCAATTGCGACAATATCTCACATATATACTACGGCAACGAAAACCACTAATCTGTATGAACGTGGGTTTGGTCCGGTTTTTTCGGATATAAGAATTTAGGATCCATTAAGGTTTTGTGTCGATTCCGATTATATTCAGTTCCTTTCATCTATTCTAGGTTGGGGTTCAGTTCGGGTCACAAAGCCTATAATTAACTAAAGACATTGCCAACAGATTTAGTAAGAAAGTGGGTTTTTTTATTGATGACGTTGATGTTAAAGAATTAGAACATGAAGTGAATCATTTTTTTATTGATGACGTTGAGATATACCTATATCTTCTCCTACCATTCTAGCTTCCTCTAACCTCGCGGCACTATATTCACTACAACTATGTTCCTCTATTGAATCTATTTCTCTGTGAGAATACCAGACTTTATAATTCGGTCTAAACCCTCGCTCATATAAGTGTTTCCACACCCTATCTATAATAATAAATTTATTATTATCACAACGAGGGCATGGACAGAACATCTTACCATTTTGCAAGCATATCTCTTGTTGTGACGCAAATCGCATGAATTCCGTGAGTCCTTCCGCAAACTCCTTTGTAACTAGCCCGGTATTTGAATTCCACTGATTATCATACATCCAAGCTCGAAAATTAGCATTGTTTGAAGACATTTTCAGATTTTTAGATCTGAAAGGAGTGACTGATTTATATAAGCAATTTTCAAAAGATTTTGGACGGATTTCAGACCGACTTCCGACCGATTTTCAAACGGCTATAAACAGCTAGATTTTCCGACCGATTGCCGACTAATACCCGATGATTTTCAAAGGTAACAAACCACCGACCGATTTCCGACCGTTATTCAAACGGTTGTCCTAACCGTCGGGATTCGGTCGGAAATTTCCAACGAATTCTCGACCCATTAATTTCGTCAGAGATACCCGACCGATTTCCGACCGTATTTCAAACGGTTATATTAATCGTCGGGATTCGGTCAGAAATTCCCGACGGTTTCTCGACCGTTATTTCCGTCATATATACCCGACCGATTTCCGACCGTATTTCAAACGGTTATATTAATCGTGGGGATTCGGTCAGAAATTCCCGACGGTTTCTCGACCGTTAGTTCCGTCATATATACCCGACCGATTTCCGACCGTATTTCAAACGGTTATATTAACCGTCAGGATTCGGTCGGAAAATTCCGACGGATTGTCGACCGCGTAATTCCGTCAGAGATTTCCGGCCAATTCATGACCAAACCAAAATCCGTCGGGAAATAGTCAAGAAATCGTCGGAAATAGTTCCGACCGATGCTGGAGGTCGGAAATTCGGTTGGAATATACCTTGTTTTCTTGTAGTGAAAGAAGAAAAAAAAATAATTAATTAATTATAAAGGAAAATTATTATTATCTTAAAAATAGAAAATTGTAAAAAACTCTCTTGCTTCAGAAAATCAATAACTAAAAATTTTAGTTTTTTAAAAAAGGGATTTAAAATGTTTTAGGGTTTTCAAACCTATTATCGAGCAAAACAATTTTCCTCCGATCTCACCTCATCGTATACTCCAAGATCTCTGCTGACAGCGAGATTCTTGCTTGATCGATCAAGTCCTTGTCGAACTGAATCTTCCTCGCCATGGATAATGACTTGGAGCATACATTCTCAACCTATCGGTTATACGCCAAGGGTTTGGTAAGTGAAGAGGTTATTAAGGATGATACGATGCTGGTCGGTGGTGGTTCAGACGCCAAGGGTTTGGTGTGTGAAGAGGTTATTAAGGATGATACGATGCTGGTTGGTGGTGGTTCAGGCCTATCCTGTCCAGCCTGCTACGCACATGTTTCACATCGTGACAAACTTGAGGTGAGCGGTTGCTTCCACCACATCTGCTTTACGTGCATAAGGGACTGTGTCTCATCCGAACTAGCACGAGGGGACACAGTGCTCTGCCCTTAGTCCCTTACCCGGATTGCAAGCAAGAACTTGTGCTAGAGGATTGTCGAGGTATTGTTGATGATGATGCTATTAATCTTTTGATCCACCGCAAGAAGTTGAAGGCGATCCCCGTGTTAGACAGAGTCTACTGTCCCAAGCCTTCTTGTAACTTTTTGATGTCTGACCGCGACCTCGAACCCATTGATCCTCGGCACAAGTCAGTAGCACGCAAGTGCGTGGAGTGCGGCTTGTGTTTCTGCAGAGTCTTACCTGACATCTGACGCATCGTTTTCGAGTCTTTAATAAAGACAGAGGGATGGATGAAGTGTCCCCAGTGTGCGACCGTCGTTCAACAAAATGCCGGGTGCAACCGCATCACCTGCAGGTATTGGACTGATTTTATATTATTGAGACTGGTTTATATTAGGGGTCTTTTGACTCTGATTTTCTGTCTTTTTTTTATTTATTCCTCACAGACATTGCAACCACAAGTTCTGTTACACATGTGGGGCTGCGTGTACAAAGAAAAAAATGACATGCAAATGCCACCCAGGGAATTCAAGGTTTGACTATATACACCATTCTTCTCTTTAAATAAAAAAGACTATATAGAATATAGACCATTCCAAATAAATATAGTTTCCTATAAAACTTTTGATCATGTTTTGATAATGTTAAAGATATTAATGATATGCTACTGTGTATCTGAGCTTCTGTATACCGTAGAATCTGAATGCAAAACCGAACAAGTTTGTAATGCATATTCGACACTTGCTTTCTCTCGAGTTGAGTTATACTTGCTTAAGTAAAGTATTATTGAGAAAGTTCAGTTTTATATTAAAAATAAAAAAATAAATTGATTACCATTGTTAATGTTGTAAGCAATATGCATAAAAAGACGAAGGTGGAATGAATCAGAACTTGTAGCATCCGGGGATGAAACTCAAATCCACACATCTGTTCTATGTTTCTTTACATGCCAATTAACCAATGTATAACAGCAGCAAAAGTGACACGAGACTGCAAAATTAAGATCGTTCGTGTAAAAGAGTTTCCCGAGTTTTGTCATGTATTCTTGCTTTGGCCTTTTTGAAAACAAATATATAAGCTCCCAGTACTTTGATGGAGATTTGATCATTAGTTTGATGAGTTCCATGATTTGTAATTTCCAGGATTTGTAATCAATGTCTTTATAATATAAATATGTATGTAAAGAAGACAACACTTTGCATTTGGCTTTGTGATGATCCTTGAATTTTGCATATCATGAAATGTTCTCATTTCCTACTTGTATTGGCTTCATCATTCTTCAGATCTGATTTATCTCGTACAACACCCAAAAAAACACAAGTGTATTTGAAGGTAAAAATCAAAAAAGAAATGGAGGGGAAAGGGCCCAACCGGGTTCGAACCGGTGACCTCTCGATCTGCAGTCGAATGCTCTACCACTGAGCTATGGACCCTTGGATGCTTAAATGATAATAAAACATATAATATAACGTTAAACAATTGGGCCTTCAATATTCAATGTTCTGTGAAAGTCCATGATTCTTCTGTTGGAATTTGTAATCTTCATTGTTGCTAATAAGAACTATTGGTTGCATTTTTGCATTTCTCTGCTTGTTTTACCTTTACTGTTGTTCTTCCATGGCATATTATTGTTCAAGGAGAGGTACTTTTCCTGTTTTTAATGTAAGGGTCTTTAATTGATAGTGTATGATGATTAAAAGGTTTTTTGTTTTTTTATTGTTTGAGGTGTGAGACCAAATAAAATCTGACCAAGAGATGAGTTATTTAGCTAAGGTTGGAGAATCATTTTTTTCTCTTGTTATTTGGAGTTGCATAATATAAGAAAATATTTGAAAAATTGTTACAGAAGAGTTGTTTTGTTTTAATTTATCAGAGTTTCACAGGCTCCTCTGCTCTGATTAACCTTTCTCCTTTTAATTATTATAGTTGAATTAATGATTGAATCTGCTTTTTTTATTTTTTTTTATTATTACGACTCTAGTCTTCAGGATCACTACTCTGAAAACATCGATTGGTACTTGATTGTTTCTTTTTCCACACCCTTTCTATGATTGGCTTAGAATGCAAGTGAAATAAATTTCTTATTTTGTTAAATGATTTTCTTTATCCAACTTTTGTCCGTTGCTTTCATTACATTCGCAACTACTTGATTACCTATGTTACTTTGGGATTTTAGATCTGTAGGAGAGCGTAAGATTTTTTGAGCAATTTTAAACTTCTCTGTGTAAAAGGTTCATGAGAACAGTAACAGTTTCTTCAAGAAGTCATCCTCTTTAAGTGCCTGGTAAGTGATCCTTATTTGCTAGCTTCTCTTCTGCATGAAGATCAAAGGTCTCATTGTTCTTGCACATCCTTGTAGGTTCTTGCCTTCTTCTGCAGAAGTTTGGTTATTTTCTTTCTGATGGTGATATAGATTTGTTAGTTCTACAATGGCTCAGGGTTCTGAAAACGTGATTCCTACTCTACGTGATTACTTCAATTCCCAAAAGCCAGGGGAGGAAGATGAAGATGAGTTTATGTATATTCGCAAGAACATTCCACCGAGACCTACAAAACCAGGGAACAAGGCAAAGGAGAGACACGGTTTCTTCAATCATGGCTCCTCCAAGGAAAGAAGCAGAGGAAGGAACATATCAGATGCTGAAAAGTTCTCTGTGGAACAATACTCTTCTGGTGGTTTCTTTGGTGTTCGGTTGAACACAAAGGGAAGACAACAACAACAACAACAAAGATCAGCTAAGCCTTTAGAACCAAGATTGCAAAAGTCATTCTCTGCAAGAATGCAATTGCCGTTTATGCATTCTTCTTCAAAGGGAAGCAATGAGTCTACTTCTACGAATCATTCAAGCTGGTTTAGCCGTATCAAGAAAATGTCTAATCCGTTTTCGAATCGAAACCCTCTGGTACAACCAAAACCAGGAGAGATCAAGAACAGTGACAAGTTCTTGAGAAAGTCTTCTTCATCACCTGTTCATCTACATGCCAATCTCAGTATGGAATATGAACTTGGAATGCCTGTTTTCACCTTCTCGCTAGACCGCCCGGACGATGTGTATATGGCCAGGACATGGATTGATGATAATGACAACGACTCTCGCTTCGTCTATTCTTTTCGCTACATTGGTGGTAGAAGAAGCAACAAGAACGTTTCTACGTTAATAGGAGAGATGAAAGTTTCTTCAACCACTCAAATCTGCTTAGAGGCAGAAGAACCATATCAAGAAGATGATCTTGTTGAATCAAATCTTTCGGAATTCGTTCTTTTCGACGTCGCACGCGCACAGAGAAGTGGACAACATTCAAGACAGAACAGTTTGATGTATTCAGAGGCAGAAAACAGAGTATCTAATGGCTCAAATGGCTCAAACCAACGACAAGAAAACAGAGTATCTGATCCTTGGCCTGCCTCAGACTTACATCCAGGACTAGAGATTGCAGCGATTGTTATAAGAGACTCTGAAAGTTTTGGGTACATGAAGAACAGTAAACACTCAAGACGTGAGGTTAAAGTTATAGTTCCAACGGGAAACCACGGTTTGCCTGATGCCGAGAACTCATGTCCTACACCGATACTACAGAGATGGAGATCAGGAGGAGGCTGTGATTGTAGCGGATGGGACATGGGTTGTCACCTTTTTGTCCTGGAATCACCAGAACTCATCAAGAATCACCAAAGTTTGGAACTTTACATAGAGGGAGAGAAGGAGATGACGACGCCGGCGATGTCAATGGCGTTGATCAGAGAAGGACGTTACGAGGTAAGCTTCCACGCAAAGCTTTCAGCTTTACAAGCGTTCTCAGTCTGTGTCGCTGAGCTGCACAAAAGAAGTGAAGTAGTCTCAAGAGGAGGAGAAAGAAGCAACTCTTTGTCTAGATGCAGTTCGCTGAGAGAGCTTATCGACATGGAAACTCCGGTAAACAGAGAAGAAGTCTTTTCGTCTTCTTTCATGCCTAATGTCACTTTCTCTCCAATCTCAAGGGTTTGAAACAAATGTCAGAAAGTAATCTCTTCGTCGTCCTTCCTTATGTGCATATATATACACTATAATATCATAAAACTAGCAGCCAGAATCTGGGATACGTTTATAGATGAGATTAGTAAAGTTTAGAACTTTAGCAGCATAAATGTTTGTACGTTGTCCTCATGACTCAAAGAAGTCGGTTCGTTTCAAACTATACTCTCACCCGTTTTATAATACGTATCGTTTTAGAATTTAATCCTTAATTTCATAAAAGTTATTGTTTTAGCTTAGATTTGTATATCCATCAAAATAACTGAACCAATAAACCCCTCTAAATTGTGAGGAGCAAGTGGACCTCCGTATAAGTGCTGCGTACAAGTTCCGGCCACGATAATTGGGAAAGATCAAACCCGCAAGTTCCGTTCTGGGTGAATAAAGAAAGGAAGTTCCGGGAGTTCCATCACGTCTCGAGTTCGACTCCACCTTTCCCCATTTGTGGGAATTATTTCTTCTTTCGGAGGAAATGGGTCCGTGTGCCGGCCTGTTATGACCCACAAAAGATGAAAAAAAATAAAAATAAACCCCTCTAAATTTAGTCCATATTAGTTCAGCTTATTTGGTAGAGAGATTAATATTATAGACATTTGCTTGGAAAATAATTGTCAATTTTGAATTATTAAGATATAAAATTTTGTACTTCTTTTTAAGTTGTGTCTTATGTAAATTCTTACTTATTCGAAATAGAGTGATTATGTTTGTACGAATGCGATTGCAAAATACAGCTGTTTAGAACATTGGTTTTAAAAACATTGTCTATGTTTACGTTCAGTCAAACCAAAAATTGAATATATATGTTAATTAATTGGGTCGAAAAAAATAGAAATATATTTAAAAGCCCAAAAAATTCTGAAAAATCTAAAAAAAATATATTTATAATATCAAAAATAATCCACAATACACATTCAGATAATTTGTTTATTTATTTTATACCCAAAATCAATCGGGTACATATTGTAGATCAGATCGGTTTGAGTTTTCGGATATACGTTAAAATTCTCACGTCTACTCAATGATTAATTGTTTAAATTTTTAATCCGTAAATTTTTGTTTTTCACGTCTGCTCAATTTTAATTATTCGTTTTCGGGTATAATGTTTTTTCTGAACATGTTAATCAACTATTGTTATTGTGTTTTTTTCTTTTACGAATTTAATAATTTACTTCCACATGTTGAATAAATTTCACGGATTTAATGGGTTCAACAAGTTATTAAAGTTATACGGATTGCATAATTTCTTTCTATGGATTAAAAATATTTCTGATGAAAGAATCAATATATTGGATTCTACACTGATTATCGATAGACCCAAATTGGGATATCACCAATATAATACAATGAAGGAAACTGATATTTAAAACGGGACAAAATGTCAAAGCTCCCAAGAAATTTAACAGAATTGGAACTCTGTTAATCATAAAGACCTCTCAAACAAAAACATCTTCAAGTTTCACTTCATTTGATCTTTTGCTATTATCTCATCTTGTGTATATTCTTTTATTTTATGTTCTCTATTATATTTTTACATTTATATTTCAATATTGATCAGATGTTACAAAAAAAAAACTAATTTCTTAATACCCACTTCGCAGAAGAACAAGAACAAGAACTCATCAACAAACACCACGATTTGGAACTTTTTTCATTGAAGTAAGATATTTTTACTTGTAATAACAAAGTGCATGTGATTCAACTTTAGCAGCACAAATGTTTGTACGTTGTCCTCATAAGTCATAACTCAAAGAAGTCTGTTTGTTTCAAATTATACTTTCACCCATTTCATAATATGTATCGTTTTAGAATTATATCTTTATTTCATAAAAAAAATGTTGTTTTGTGTCCTCGATGCAGTATTATTTCACCTAAATTTAAATTTAGTCCATGTTAGTTCAGCTTAATGGGTAGAAAGATTAATATTATAGATATTTGCTTGGAAAACAATTGTCAATTTTGTATTGATAAATAGTAAGATACAAATTTTTGTATTTCTTTTTAATTTGTGCCTTATGTAGATTTCTCCAGATAATAATAGAGTGATATATGTCTTTTCTTTAACAAAATATAGAAGCACACGATTAAATCATGAAGGCTATAACTTATTATATATTGGTTTATTTTTCTTTTTCGTAATGAGAATATAATTTTTTTCTTCTTAATGGATGTAACAATTTTTTTTTTTAATATTTGTTTTTTATTTTTCTGATTTTCGTTTTTATTTCCTTTTCATAATGGGATTATAGTTTTTCAATGTCATATTTTTTTAATTATTTGTTTCTTATTTTTCTGATTTTTTACGTTTTTTTATTTATTTCATGACACATGTCACGATCTTGATACTTTCATAATTAAAAAAAAATATAGATCGTGATCTTATGAATTATAAAAATCTTATATATCGCGTGCATCCAATTTTATATAACAAGATACAAGTATGAGAATGCAAACTATTTTTTAAATATATTTAACAAAATATTATTTTATATCTATTATCTAATTATAATTAGAACGTACTTCTGAATTAATAGATTTAATAATTAATAGTAAAATTGACACGAGACTGCAAAAAGACATTCGTGTAACTTCTTTTGTTAAAGAAAAAAAAAAAATCTTGACAACAAAAAAGGGTAAAAACTTGACAAAAATGGAAGAAAAAAATCCAACACAGATTAATTCTGTCCTGCGTGAAAACAAAGCCACAAAAAGTGTGAGGAAATTAAACTGAAATCCCAAAGATCCCTTTGTTATTCAATCTCTCCATAAACCCTAAGTTTGATTTTCAGTTTCAGAATCGGAAACTCGCCATTGTAGCCTCCGTAAGTTCCTCTTTCGATTTCTCTTCTCTCTTAATACTTGTTGCTTCCGAATTTTCTCAAGGTTTCGATTTGCTTTAAGCGTTACGATTTTGGGTTGAAAATCCCTAAATTTGAGTGGTGGGTTGTTTTTAATTGATCTCGATTTTATGATTTCTAGTTACTAGTTTTGCAAATCGATTCAAATCCTAAGCAAAATTTGTTTCTTCGGTCTGAGCTTTTGATTTCTGGGTTTAGGTTTCTCTTACGATGATTGCCACACAGAAGTTACAGGCCGGCAATTCAAACTTGGCCGCCATGGAATTGGCGAGGCAGAAGCTTGATCTTGTCTCCTTGGAGAATCCATCCTCAACCTATAGGTTATACTCCAAGGGTTTGGTGAGTGAAGAGGTTATTAA
>OVBJ01000235.1:1854-17987 GCA_900406535.1 Noccaea bulbosa | reverse complement strand
ACGCAAGTGCGTTGAGTGCGGCTTGTGTTTCTGCAAAATATGCCATGTACCCTGGCATGACAAGAAGACGTGTGATGAGTTCAAGAAGTCGGAGGCTTACCTGAAATCTGACGCGGCGCTTTTCGAGTCTTTGGTGAAGACAGAGGGATGGATGAAGTGTCCCAAGTGTGCGACCGTCGTTCAACAAAATGGCGGGTGCAATCGCATTACTTGCAGGTATTGGACTGCTTTTATATTATTGAGACTGATTCTTTATATTCCCTCTAACTATTTTGTATTCCCCACAGACATTGCAACCACAAGTTCTGTTACCTATGTGGGGCTCCGTGTACAAAGAAGAAAATGTCATGCAAATGCAGCCCCTTGAATTGAACATCCAAGGCTTTATTTTCTTCAAATAAAAAGACCATTCCAAATTGTTTCCTATAAAACTTATGCACCAAAATAATGTCGGTCCAACGATTTTGAATGCCCTAAGCAAATCTAAAAAATATACCTCTCATTTATATATTTTTTAAAAAAAAATCACAAAATACTAGAATAAAAAAATATATTAAAACTTCCTAAAATAAACCAAGTTTAATTAAACAACACAATCTCAATTGTATAATGGTTTGTGATAAAATGTAAAATTTTATTTTGTTGTCATGATGTTTTATCTTCACTTGCTAAGTTTTTTTTATTTGAAACACTAACACTACAAAAAATAGTTATTTAACAATACACTTAATCAATATGTTTGTCAGCAAATGCCCTATAAATATTATTGTTATCAATAGAATTTTTTCGATTGTATATAAATGAAAAAACCCTCGAAGAAAAATTTAACAAAAATTTACTCTTATACGTTTGGATGCCCTAATTCTTAGCTTTCTGGGCCGGACCTGAGGATGGTAAATCAAGGTGTCGTTACACTATGGTGGAAATGTGTCTGCTCCCCCTGAATCTGCCACCTTTCTTTGGGTAAACCACCAGCTTTCCTCCACCTTTTCGCTCCACTCGAAGCGACATGTGGAGCTTTAAATTCTACTATAATTTCTGAGCTGCAACGACTCACTGTCTCACACACTGAGCTGCAGCACTACAATTTATCGTTGTCACATTAACATCCTTTACCTCCTCTTCCACGGGCTTAACACTATTGAATCAAACTCTTAAACCAAATAGGTAAAACTCTTTGTTATTGCTTTAGAAAATAACTCAAAACTAAAGCTCTCTCAACTCTTACAAGTTATGCCACACTTTGGCACATCCTTATATAGAGAGATTATATCCTAACTCTAATAGGAAATATGTATTTAGATAACTCCTAAATACATTGTGATTCTAATCTTAAACTCCATAGCTTGGTAGGATTAGGATAGCTTAAGTCTCAAGCTATCTTCAAGCTTAATCCAACATTCTCCCCCTTAAGCTTGAAATCAACTTTAGACACATCTTGAATCCCAACAAGATCTCTCATCTCCTTGAACTTGATTCTTCCAAGTGCTTTAGTGAAAATGTCGGCCTTTTGTTTGTCTCCTGGAACATGTTCTACTTCTACTAACTCATTCTCAACACATTCTCGAATAAAATGATACCTTCTGTGTATATGTTTGCTTCGTCCATGGAACACCGGGTTTTTGGTAAGAGCTATGGCAGACTTGTTGTCAATCCGAACTATGACCCTTTCGCAGCCTTCTCCTGTAACTTCACTAAGAAGTTCTTGGAGCCAAATCGCCTGCTTTGCTGCTTCAGTGGCTGCCATAAATTCAGCCTCACAAGAAGATAATGCCACAGTAACTTGTTTTTGCGAACACCAAGTGATCGGGCAATCACTAAGATAGAAGATGTGACCACTTGTACTTCTTCCATCGTCTGCATCCACGTTGTGTCCGCTATCACTATAGCCTACTAATCCTGTCTTCTCCTTACGTGTAAAACAGAGACCGAATGATAACGTTCCTTTCAAGTATCTTAGAACCTGCTTCAAAGCCGCTCCATGAGACTCTTTTGGATCCTGCATATATCTACTTAACACACCAACACAATATGATAAATCCGGTCGCGTATGTATTAGATATCTAAGACACCCAATGTTTCTTCTGTAGATCTTCTCATCAATCTGTTTTTCTTCTTGTGCCTTTGATAACTTCAAACCCGAGTCCATTGGTATATGAACTGCATTGCACTCTTCCATTCCGGTTTCTCCAAGAATCTTATTCGCATATCTTTCTTGTCTTAGGGTAATCCCTCCTTCATGCTGACTCACTTCAATGCCAAGATAGTAAGTTAATTTACCGAGATCACTCATCTCAAACTTACTCGACATTCCTTTCTTGAACTCTAATATCTTGTTTAGGCTTGATCCCGTGACAAGTAAGTCATCAACATAGACAGCAACCAAGAGAAGATGCTTCTCTTCTTGTTTTCGGTATAGTGATGGTTCCTTTGAACACTTGACGAAACCCAGCTCCTTGAGAATGCTATTCAGCTTTGTATTCCAAGCTCGAGGCGCTTGTTTCAATCCGTAGAGTGCTTTATGGAGCTTGTAAACCTTATCTTTACTTCCTTTTATCTCGAAACCCTCAGGTTGACTAACATAAACTTCTTCCTTTAGCTCTCCATGAAGAAACGCGGTTTTAACATCAAGATGATGAACCTCCCAACCTTTTGATGCAGCCAAAGCAAGGATGAAACGAACTGTTTCCATGCGTGCTACTGGTGCGAATACCTCTTCGAAATCAACACCATGCCTTTGTACATAATCCTTTGCTACCAACCTCGACTTGTATTTATTAATACTTCCATCGGAGTTGCGTTTGATTTTGAAGACCCACTTCAGACCGATCGCTTTGGCTCCGTTAGGCAGATCAACTAAACTCCAAGTCTTGTTTCTTTCGATTGACGAGATTTCTTCTCCACAAGCATCTCTCCATTCTTTCAGCTCTTTAGCCTCACTATAACTCCATGGTTCTTCGTCCAACATCAACAAGAGACGTTCTCCTTCGAGTTCGGCCAACATAATGTAATCTTCTAAGTAACTCGGTCTTATACTTTCTCGTGTTGACCTTCTTAGTTGAGGTTGGAGCTCCTTACTTTCCTTAAACGTTTGCTTTTCTTCTTCATCCTGAGTATCATTCTCTTCTTCAACCTGAGTATCATTCTCATCAGCATCTTTTCCTTTCTTTTCTGTTTCTTCTTCTACTATTCTCTCCTCTTCCGTAGCTTCACCTTCCAGTTCTCCTAGGCCAAAACTGAGTGTTCCCGGGTACTCTTCGGCTTTTCCTTCTTCGTTTTTCCACTTCCAACTTCTGTTCTCGTCAAAGACCATGTCTCTGCTTACAACTATCTTTCGGTTTGTCGGATCATAGAGCCGATAGGCCTTTGATCCCGGCTCTGTTCCTAAATGTACCAATGTTCGTGATCTATCGTCCAGCTTCTTGAGATATGGAGCTTCTACCTTTGCATAGCCAATGCACCCAAAAACTCTTAGATGTTCAACATTCGGTTTCTTGCACTTGAGGACTTCGTATGGAGTCTTATTTACCAAAACTCTTGTCGAGACTCTGTTCAGGATATATGTAGCATGTCTCACTGCTTCTCCCCACAAGTAGTTTGGTACTCTCATGTGTTTTAATGTGCTCCTTGTCATCTCCAGTAGTGTTCTGTTTCGTCTCTCCACTACCCCGTTCTGTTGAGGAGAGTAAGGCGCAGTTAAGTGTCTTTTTATCCCCGTGTTCTCACAGAAGTTTTGAAACTCTTGAGAAACAAATTCACCTCCTCTATCTGTTCGAAAGGTTTTGATAGTAGCTCCCGTTTCTTGCTCGATTAGTGTCTTGAACCTCTTGAATTTCTCGAAGGCTTCTCCCTTTTCTTTCAACAGAATTGACCACATATACCTTGAGTGATCATCGATCAACACGAATATGTATCGGTTACGTGCTGGCGTAGGTGGTGTGATTGGACCACAAAGGTCTCCGTGTATGAGCTCAAGTACGTTCGTGGCACGATATGATGTTGCTTGCGGAAAAGCTTTCCTTGCTTGTTTTCCAAGCAAACACGAGGAACACGTTTCTTTCTCAAGTGTTACTCGAGGTATGCCAATGACTAGGTCTTTGTTTACCATATTCTTCAATGCTTCTCTTCCAATGTGCCCTAACCTGGCATGCCATCTTGTTGATTCGTTTAATTTCTCAATTTGCAGACACCTTGTGTTCTCCACCTCCATGATGACTTTGTATAGTCTATTTCTTGCTCTATTTGCTCTCACCAGAAGCTTTCCATCTCTATCATGCAGCGTTAGATAGTCTTCTTTCATACTGACGTGACATCCTGACTTTGTGGCTTGCCCTAGACTTATAATATTGCTCCTCAATTCTGGTATGAAGTAAACATCCGCCAATATCTTTCGTTCGCCGTTCTTGCTCACAAAAAGAATTGAACCTTTTCCTTTTATATCAACTCGAGAATCGTCACCAAACCTTACTTTTCCGGTGACCGTCTCATCAATCTTTGAGAAATACTTGCGGTTTCCAGTCATATGGTTGCTAGCTCCGTTATCCAAGTACCATACATTATCTCCATCCGAAAGTGTCTCAAATTGGTTTGGCTTCACGTTTCTCTCGTTGAGATAAACTACCTCATGCATCATTAACTCGTCAGCCACCTGAGTTCCATCCTCCTCATTATCTTGTATCTCTTGGAGTTTAAGTAACCTATCTGGACAAACCGAAGCATAATGTCCAGATTTGTCACATCGATAACATATGATCTTGGACTTGTCTCTTCCCTGATCATCACCTCTGTTTCCTTGATTGTTAAAACGTCCGCGTCCTCTTCCTCGTCCGTTAAAGCGGCCTCTTCCACGTCCAGAGCCTTCTTGATAGTTCTGTGAGTCCATGTTCGAATACATGAGTTTTCCTTGATCGTTTTGCTGATCCTCTTCCTCACCGATTCTTTCTTCATAGGCTTTCAACCTTCCTATGATGTCTTCAAAGCTTGTTGTGTTAAGATCCAGAACTTGTTCAAGAGAAGCAACAATATGAATGTACTTTCTGCGTGGAAGACTTGATAAAAACTTTTTAACAAGTTTCGGTTCCTTAATAGTACATCCCAGAGCTGCTGATTTTGTTGCTACTTCTGAAATCTTTCCAGCAAACTCATCAATTGTATCTGTTTCTTTCATCTTCATTCTGTCAAACTCAGCCATCAACGTTTGTAACCTAGCCTCTTTCACCCTGTCTGCTCCCATATGTCTCGCTTTGATTGCATCCCAAACTGCCTTGGAGGTCTCAAGATTCCCAACTTGTAAGATCAAAGCTTCAGGTATGGATTGGAACAGAAGTGCTCTGGCCATGTCGCTCTTGTCTCCTTCTTCTGATCCCGGGTCGATGGTTTCCCATACTTTATGTACTTTAAGCGCTACTTTCATCCTCATCGACCATACCGTGTAGTTGGTGGAAGTAAGCATTGGACATTGAATAGACGATGGTCCTCCTTCCTTGGTTTTGATCGGTGCCGCAACTATTTCTCCAGCCATGTTTCGTATTCCTTAGTTTGTCCGAACAAACTTTCGTATTTAATGAGCCTTTGACGCGCCTTCATCGTAAGCTCCCTTTGGTGTAGGAACTCTTCTGCAAGATAACTTGTCGAAGATGCTTGATTCAACTTTTAAGCTCTGATACCAATTATTGAATCAAACTCTTAAACCAAATAGGTAAAACTCTTTGTTATTGCTTTAGAAAATAACTCAAAACTAAAGCTCTCTCAACTCTTACAAGTTATGCCACACTTTGGCACATCCTTATATAGAGAGATTATATCCTAACTCTAATAGGAAATATGTATTTAGATAACTCCTAAATACATTGTGATTCTAATCTTAAACTCCATAGCTTGGTAGGATTAGGATAGCTTAAGTCTCAAGCTATCTTCAAGCTTAATCCAACAAACACAAACGTCTAATGCAGCTTCGGATCTCGCGTCGCCCCCACCACCACCAGAGCTCAAAGAATAACTGCTGGAGCTAGATGAGGAGGAATAGCTTGACCTTCCTCCTCATAATCCTGACCCGGAACCAGCTCCGGATCCAGATCCACCTCTACTAAGACCTATGCTGATGCCAGGGCCGACCCTTATTCCTATCCTGCCAAGGTCTAAACCCAAGTCTTTTCGTGCGATCCGACTCTCAGAGACTAGGCACAGACGTGACCAATATCGAAGTGATTATAACAAGCGATGATGAATCACTCACATACATAGTTTTACCAATATTTTTTTTTCTATTTGGTAATGTGTTTTTTTTTTTTTTTCTCAATCAAGACTGCTTTGGTATTGCTCTTGATGAATATGATACAAGATCGACGTTGAAGGTATTTATAGGCGTTAGAGAGCATATTAATATGTTAGTGAAAATCCTACAAGTCAAAGTTGTGTCCACACCCATTATAATCTACTAGTAAATCATTTCATTGTAAATTATAATCATTACAGCACTTGAACTCTGGCAAGAAACACACAGTAATAAAATATAGATAACATCATTTAGCACCAAAAAGAAAGAAGCATCGTTTGCAGACACTAAAAGCTTGGTTCATATGAGAACTCTTAGATACAACATATATTTATATATATAATTATATAGTGCACGTAAAGTGCTTAGACCATTGTCGCCAAACCTTCCAAAGTCATCTTACTTTTCGGTTGTAGTGAATTGAGCTGGATAGACCGCTTCCACTTGAAGAATACGAAAAGTAGGTAACACGGAAAGCCAAAGATGAACGCTATCATCAACAGCACTGGGATTACGAGTGAAATAGCCCAAGTGTTGAAATACATGGAGAGCCCGTAAGAACAGAAGAGGGGAACTGAGATCAGCATATAACACCAGATGTATTCTCGACCAAGTGGTAGGATAATGAGTGTCAGGGAAAGAGACAACCAAAAAGCCATCGTATTGCATCCCCAAAGGACGATCCACAAGATTTCTTTATGAGCTCCATATACAAATTTGCCACTTGGTGGCTGCAGTGCTGTCTGATAAGTAGTCGCCATGACGAGTGTGGTTATAACTAGGAGCGCGTTTCTGGTACCATCTGATATGGCGCTCCTGTAACGTACCGTTGTGGTTGAGCAATATCCCCAAAATGTAACCGGTGATCTCAAAAATTCAGAGGATGACTTGACTTTGGATAGAGCAGCCTTGCTCTTCCCTCCCGATCTTTTTATGATTTTTTCGGTCTCTTTATCCATGTATTGAACGTTGGCTTGGAGGATATCGAGGGATGTTAAACCATCTTTGTTCTGGATGTTCCGATCAAGAGAGAGGCATTCCAACAACGGTGTTACTGCCTGTACAAAATTACCATCACATGGTTACGAAACTTCATAATAACATATAATAAAATCATTTATATAAGCGGGATAATTATCAAATCACTTTAGCTTTAATACAGAGATACGACAAAGAAGAATATTTGGAAAACATGCCTCCTGTTTATTCTCATATGCTGCAACGTGCAACACGGTGTTGCCTTCTCGATTTTTTTTGTTTAGGACCTCAGTCTCAATAGACGCAGCATCACGTTGGCTCATTCTTTGGATCCATCCGGTAAGCACTTTGAGCTCTTCATATCTGCCGTTCAAGACCGCCACGTGTAGAGCCGTCTCACCGCTTACGTTCACGTCCACAATACTCATGGGAGAAGCCATGAGAAACTCCGTGAGGAGATCCACATCACCTTTCTCCACTACAAGATGTAGTGGTGTCACACCTGTTTGTTGATTGAACAAAAATATCCTTTTATGTTAAACGTTTGCTATCTAAAGAACGTAGCAGGTCTTATATTATATATGATTCAGTAAAAATAAAATAAAATAAAAGATAAAGATATATACCTCCTCTGCCGCGAAGGCGAACAAGATTGGGATCAAACTTGACTAGCTCTAGGGCTATCTCGACGTGATGGTTCTCCACTGCAAGATGCAAAGGACTGTAGCCACGTGTATTTAGTTTACGTGCAAACGATGGCATTACCACAACCAATTCTACAGCCATATCTGTCTTCCCTATAGCTGATGCTTCATGTAGTGGAGTATGTATAAAAGGCGAAACGTCGATGTTTTTTAGGATAAAAGGGTCTCTATCAATCAAAGAATACAATGTATCCACTGACTGAGCAACCCATGCCAGTTTCGTATCCATTGATAGATAGAAAATAATTTTTGTTTGCTTTCAGAATTGTTTATTCGCTTGTAAGAAGATACAAACTGTATGTTGTTGTAGTTATAGACATTTTCGCTTACATGCATTATGGACATTATAGACTCCGATCAACTGTACATTAATGAACAGGGAATTAAATGTGATCCAACGATTTTTGTTTCAAAATTTGGTAAATGTGATCTTGACTTTTTATTCACCACATGCATTGTCTCTCTATTCAATTTCGGTTTGATATTGTTAAATGTGATATTGTTTTTGAGTTTGGCGAAAATAAATGTCTATGTTGCAATTGAAGTGATTTCCAATATTTCCACGCATTATAGTTATAGACTTCTCTCAACNATTTTTTTTTTTTTTTTTTTTTTGAATAGACTTCTCAACTTCCTACATTAATCAACTGATTAAATGTGATCTGACGATTTTCGTCTCAAAAGTTGGTAACGTCATGACTTTGTCTCACCACGAAATCACGTGTACGTTCTTGCCATACTCATTACATGGTTTAATTAATTGATTTATCGTTAACCAGGGCCTTAACCAATTTGGTACACAAGAAGAATCTACAGCTAGCTAGTGCATACTCAAATGAATGGGATTTTTTTTCCTAACAATATGCAACCATATCGTCCTATCTTGTTCTAAAAGTAACTTCCACTGGAATAAGGACTTGTTGGGCTTTCTCTATATGACTAACATACTATAGTGTGGTGCTTGGTAAACTCACTTTAGAGACTTTAAAGACTTTAAAACCTTTGAAAGCCATAATTTATCCAAGCAGACTTAATTAATTTAAAGGTCTTCAAAGTCCTAAAAATACTCCTAAAATTCCTCAAAGTCATTTTATCTGCAATTTACTCATGGTTTTGACAGTTTTTTAGAAGTTTATAAAATGAGACTTTTATTTTCTTAAAGTCACAGCTATATTTCAAAAAGTTAAAGTTTTCAAAGCAAACTTAATAATAAAAATCTAAAGTAAAAGTCTATACCAAGCAACCCCTATATCATCAAAATAATGTTACACAAAATGGTACAAATTTATTTGATGATACGAGATTTGATCAGTAAATCAATTAAAATAAAATAAAATATTTGATCTTTAGTTTGGGAATGGTGTGATTGTGGATTTGCTTTGATGAGTTCCATGATTTGTAATCAATTTCTTTATAATAATATGTATGTAAAGAAGAGAGCATTTTGTATTAGGCTTTCTGATGATCCTTGAATTTTGCATACGATCATGAAATGTTATCGTTTCCTATTTGCAGTGCCAAGCCCTTCCATAAAGCATATGATTTAGGCTACATTTAAATATTATTCATGTCAAGACCATATAAAATTTTCAAGTTGGTATAATGGCAAATGGCAGTATTGTTGACTCAATTTCATTTAGGGCATGCATTCATTGTTCGAAACATGTTACCCACACAAACTGTTCGAAACTGTTTGAAAACCTGACCGATCCGGACCGAATTCAACCACATAAACCGGACATGTGACCGGATTCGGTTTGGTTTATAAACAATTAATATGATCAATTAATTAATTATATGTTAGATTACATATTCTTTCACAAAATTAAGTTTAGGTTAATGTTTCTAATACTATTATATTTATATTTATATTTTTATATCAACTCTTAACTATTTATAATATGTATTTTAAAATTTCTATATTTAAAAATAAATAAATTAAATTATTATGAACCGGTCGAACCAAATTGAACCATAATCCAAATGTTTATCCGATTCGCTTTCATATGTCCAGTTTATGGTTGAACCCGGTTTGACCACCGGGTGGGTCCGGTTTTTAAAACACTGCTTTTTGTATATATTAGGTTATCGTAAGTTTCCAAAAAGCAATACATAAATAAAGTAGGTTACGGAAATACAGGCCGGTCCCACCTACAGTAAAACCTCTATAAAACAATAATGTTGGAACTTTGAAAATTTATTATCTTATAGAGACATTATTTTATCAAAAATTCAATATTTTTAATTTAGAAAAATATATATTTTTTAATTCATAATCTTTAAAAATTATTCTCCATATAATAATGTGCTAATAACTTTTTTAAAAAATATATATGTTAATATGACATGAATAAACTTGAAATTGTGATTAAATTTTTTGAATATCGTAATAAAATATATATTATTAGCTAATTTAAATATCTATATAAAATTTGATACATGAGAAAAATTAAAAGTTTTAAAAAGTTATAGATACTAATATTGATAATGAAGTTAAAAATAATAAAATTATATTTTTGAACATATTTAAACATAAAACAAAGAAATACTGTGTTTAGAACATATTTAATAATTTTAGATGCATACAAAAATTGAATTATGAATATTTTTATATAATAAAAAGTTAGAGATAAACTTAAATTCATAGTTTAATAAATTATCTGATAAGCATATATGTATAGTTTTATATAATTATTATTTTAACTTATTATTGGGACCATGTTTGTACATAAGAGTTTCAAAAATATTACTATCTTATCATCTTATCGCATATTATTTATTTTTACACTGGTCCGAGTTCAGACCAGAGAAATTTTTTATTTTATACTGATTATTATTTTATCGAGATTCTACTGTATTTGTATTAATTTCATTTAAGATCCAAAAGCATATATGCAAGTGTATTAGCTGGCTTTTACAGATTTTTTTTCAAAAATGGTAGAAAAAAAGCCCTCCGAGTTCAAACCAGTGACCTCTCGATCTGAAGTCGAATGCTCTACCACTGAGCTATGGACCCTTGGATGCCTAACTTATAATAAATAATATAATAAACTATTTTCTAAACTGTGTACATGCTAAGTAATATTTAGCTAAAGGTGTAGATACATATTTTCTCTTGTTATTTAGAGTTGTATAATATAAGAAAATATCTGAAGAATTGTTTACAGAAGAGTTGGTTTTTTTTCTTCAATTTACAGGAGTTTCACATAGCTAGGCTCCTCTTCTCTTAATAAATATATCCCCTTTTGCTTTTATAGTTGGATTAATGATTAATTGAATCTGCTTTTTATTACTACTCTTCAGGATCACTACTCTGAAACCATCAAAAGTTTAGTTTTCTGATGGTAATAGAGATTTGTTAGTTCTACAATGGCTCATGGTTCTGAAAACGTGATTCCTACGCTACGTGATTACTTCAATTCCCAAACGTGATTCTCAAAAGCCAGGAGACGAAGAAGAGGATGAGTTTAAGATTTATCGCAAGAACATTCCACCGAGACCTACAAAGCTTGGAGACAAGGCAAAGGAGAGACATGGTTTCTTCAATCATGGATCCTCCAAGGAAAGAAGCTGATGGAGAAGGAACATATCAGATGCTGAAAAGTTCTCTGTGGAACAATACTCTTCCGGAGGTTTCTTTGGTGTTCGGTTGAACAAAAATATCAGACAACAACAACAACAACAACAACAAAGATCAGCTAAGCCTTTAGGTACAGAGAGAAACATGGAACCAAGATTGCAAAAGTCATTCTCTGCTAGAATGCAATTCCTATTTATGCATTCTTCTTCAAAGGGAAGCAATCAGTCAAGCTGGTTTAGCCGTATCAAGAACATGTCTAATCCATTTTCAAATCGAAATCCTCTGTTAATACCAAAACCAGGTGAGATCAAGATCAGTGACAAGTCCTTGAGAAAGTCTTATTCATCGCCTGTTCATCTACATGCCAATCTCAGTATTGAATATAAACTTGGGATGCCTGTGTTCACCTTCTCTCTAGACCGCCCGGACGATGTGTATACTGCCAGGACATGGATTGATGATAATGTTAACGAAACTCGCTTCTTTTATTCGTTTCACTACATTGGTGGTAGAAGAAGCAACAAGAATGTTTCAGGTATAGGAGGATCTTCTTCGTTAATAGGACAGATGAGAGTTTCTTCTTCAACTCAAATCTGCTTAGAGGCAAAACAATCATATGAAGAAGAAGAAGATCTTGTTGAATCAAATGTGTCAGAATTCGTTCTTTTTGACATCGCACGCACACAGAAAAGTGGACAACATTCAAGACAGAACAGTTCAGTCTCAGATAGCTCAAATGGCTCAAACCTACGACAAGAAAAGCTTCAAAGACAGAACAGTCTATCAAAAACATTCATAGAACACTGCATTAAATCCTTGGCCAGCTTCAGAATTACATCCAGGCCTAGAGATTGCAGCAATTTTTATTAGAGACTCTGAAAGTTTTGGATACATGATGAAGAACAGTAAACTCTGCAGACGTGAGGTTCAAGTTATACCAACAGGTAACCATGGTTTGCCTAATGCTGAAAACTCATGTCCTACACCGATACTACAGAGATGGAGATCAGGAGGAGGATGTGATTGTAGCGGATGGGACATGGGTTGTCACCTTTTTGTCCTGGAATCTCAAGAACTCATCAACAATTACCAAAGTTTGGAGCTTTTCACAGAGGGAGAGAAGGGGATGACGACGACGCCGGCGATGACAATGTCGTTATCAGAGAAGGACGTTACGAGGTAAGCTTCCATGCAAAGATTTCAGCTTTACATGCGTTCTCAGTCTGTGTCGCTGAGCTGCACAGAAGTAGTGAAGTTTCAAGAGGAGAAAGAAGCAACTCTTTGTCTTGATGCAGTTCGCTGAGAGAGCTTATCGACATGGAGACTCCGGTAAACAGAGAAGAAGTGATTTCGTCTTCTTTCATGCCTAATGTCAATTTCTCTCCAATCTCAAGGGTTTAAAACAAATATCAGAAAGTAATCTCTTCGTCCTCCTTCCTTTATGTGCATATATAGACTATACATATCATAAAACTATCAGCCAGAATCTGGGATACATTTGCAGATGAGATAAGTAAAGTTTAGAACTTCAATTAGCAACACAAATGTTAGTACGTTGTCCTCATGACTCAAAGAAGTCGGTTTGTTTCAAATTATATATACTTTCACCCGTTTCATAATATGTATCGTCTTAGAATTTTATCCTTATTTCATAAAAAAATGCTGTTTAGTATCCTCGATGCAGTATTATAGGCTTCAATATATAGTTTGTGCTTTCTTGCATCCTCTCGTCGCTCATAACACGCCTATATATCAATCAATTTACATACACACAAAACTCATTAATCACTCGTTCATTTGACAAAGTATAGATAATTCTACAAGAACCAGATGACTAACAAGAGGTAATGAGAAGAGCAAAGAAGAAGATAGTGAACGTGAAAGAGCTTTTCATGTTTCTTCAGCTATACGTCTTATAAAATTTTGTGTGAGTGTGCGTTATTCATTGAAAAGAAACTGATGGAGACTTTATCTTAGTTAACTCTAAAAGAAAAAGTAAAAATATAATAAAAACTTAACATAAAAGGAAAACCTTACCAAAAAAGGAAAACTTGACAAAAAAAAAAAGTAAAAACAAATCCAACATTTATTAATCACATTTAATTGATCTCCTTTACCCTTAATTAAACTAATGAAGTACTAATACTATTAAACTCAGTAATTAAATAAAAGTATAATTAAAATTTTAACTTTTTACTTAACTTGTGTGAAAATGAACCTTAATCAATCAACACTAGATGATTATCCATGCCTAATGCGTGAGATTGAGCTAGATAACGTTAATTTTTCTTTTTATATTTAAAATAAATTATTACTAGTAGTGGATCCGCGCGTTTGCGCTGTGGTACGTTATGTTTTCACCAAGAGAAATAATTAACAAATAGCCGAATCCGTAAAACTTTAATCTATCAAGGTGGTAGGTAATAAAATCTTAACAATAAAATGCATCTAAAAAAATTATCAATAAACACAGTATGACGGAAACAGTTTAGTTTTGTTTAGCTTATTTATGTTTCTCGATTCATTTTATTTTTGTATAAAGAAACATGTGAACCGATCAATTAACATATTCGATTTATAGTTTGACTGAACCATCCAGCAAATATATATATATATATATATCATGAAACACCATACATAAAATTAGGTATGTGACTTCCACCCAAAACCCGATGCCGAACCCGTACCCGCCCAGAAAAACTCAAACCAAATTTTTTTAAAATCTGAACATTTTTGATATTTATATACCCGAAAACCCAAAATCCGTAAAATTATAGTATTAAAAATGTTTTAGATAATACTATGATTTAATCCATAAAAATCATGGTATTAAAAAATGTTTTAGATATATGTACGAGGGAACATGTGAATTGATCAATTAACATATTCGATTTATGGTTTGACTGAACCATCCATCGGAAGCGTGTATAATATTATATTTGAGATATATATATATATATATGTCATGAAACACCACTAATAAAATTAGGCTTGAGATTTTCACCCGAAACCCGAACCAAAATAAAAAAATACCCGAACAGTTTTTATATCTCTAAACCTGAACCCAAAACCCAAATTCACAGTAAAACACAAATCAAGGGTTTTCAATACCCTAAAACGAATCAAACTCGAAAATAACGAAGAACAACTCAAGAACAACAACATAAACTCATAAATCACGAAATCTCTAGTGATTCACGGACCTACAGTCTCGCACTCACCTGGACAACTGATTGAACAATGGGAAAAGAGGGAAAACGATGAACAGTGCTCCGGATAAACAGTAATCGCGTCGATAAATAGTAATCGCGACGATGAACAGTGTGCGATGAACAGTTTGCGATGAACAGTAATTCTGGAATCTCCAAAAAATACCTCTTTTCTCTCTGGAAACTCCAGCCTCAAAAATTGAGTCTCCACTCGCGGCTGCGCCTCTTTTAAATCGAATAATAGGGTTTTCTTCCCTAAACCGGTCAAAACCAGCGATTTATATCGAACCGATTTGATTTTTCCTTAACCGGTGTCGATCGACACCATTCCTTTGATGTCGCTCGACACCACTCAACCAAACCACAAAACCAAAAAAAAATCGAATCAAACCGCAATTGATTTCCAATAATCGGTGTCGCTCGACCCCAACTAATCAGTGGCCGTTTCACAAACGTTAACACAAGGTTGCCTCGACATCTACACCGACTGCAAAACAATCAAACAAGAACATGTACAGCCAATCAGAATCAATGCTTCAATCTTTAGACCGAATGCACAACAATCAAACAAGAATATGCACATCCAATCAAAGATCTATACCTTGCATAACAATGCAAACAATACCTGATCACTTGGTGTTGCTCGACCCCACAATTTTCGGTTCACGGATGTTACACCTTTTTGCACCTTCCTCGGGATCTTCTATTGCCCACGGCTTCCTGAGGATAAGATAATATTAGAATCCCAGATACAAGGTCCCATAGACCATCACTTGCAAGAATAAGAAACTCGAGAGAGCCTGAAAATGAAAATGTCCATATATGTTTATGAGTGAACCAAGGCAGAATTGGTGAGGTAACACAAATAGTCACACTCCCTTACCCCGTAGTTGAGTTTATTCACACAAGATAGCAAAGTTTCGTTTTCTAATATATGGAAGCAGATGAGAATGCAAAGCCAATACCTGTATCTCCGGATCAGCAACAACGTACTGCTTCGATAACCTATTGCTGCTAGAGTGTGAGAGGTGAATTTTGGATGCCTGAATAGATATTGCTTCACATATTCAGCTGCACGCGCCCATCAGTCTAGCTCGTTTTGCCCACTCTAGTCCAGTGTCTTGTAGCTCCACAAGTCTCTTGCCTAAGTAATACTCTTCAGCTTTTATTTGCAGTGTTTGTCCCTGTCAAGAAGCAAACAACCAAAACTCATCAACCAGATCACTGTGGTGTCATAGTATTAAATAAAAGAATCAACTAGTCAGAAGTAGTACAGACTAAAAACCCTAAGAGAAGGATAGTGTTTCAATATTAGAACATACCTCTTTTAGATGCTGCTGTAACGAGGGCTTGCCTACATCTTCTAGCAGCTGAGATTTAAAGACGCA
>OVBJ01000234.1:0-72970 GCA_900406535.1 Noccaea bulbosa | reverse complement strand
TCTAGAAGAGAACTCGAGGTCGAGTTCTTTAGAAGTGGAGGAGACTGATGTTGGAGATATTTTGAAGATTTTCTTAATTTTCCTTTTACTTTAATTATGTTTTTTCTTTTCAGTTTTGGATATTTTCAAGTGTTTTGTTTTCCTATATAAACACTTATAAGTTGTAGCCATGAGCCATATCATATTTTATTATTCTAATTAATCAAAACAGAGAACTTTTCTCTAATCTGGTGGATTTCCAGAGTTTTATCTTCAAGTTCATCGCTTGTGAACTTGAATTCAATCTAAGTTTAGTGTTTGCTATTCCTAGGATTTTCCGACTACATCAAAAATAAAAAAATTGAAGTACAGCACCCAACTCAATCTAAAACAGCAACCAAAACGGTTTTGCATTCAAATCAATTGTGTGGTTTTGATCTCTGATGACGTGGAATATAAGTTTATAGAAAAAGGTAGAGAATAAAAAACTATATAAAGTAACACAAAAGGGAACAGAGGAACGGCCGATGGTTTAGGAGAAATCTGGTTTGTTTAGTTCAGCCAATAAAAGGCACAGAAAATCCAAGTGTGGAACATCAACAAAATCTCACCACTTTTTTCAAATTCATAGATATGTATGTTGCGGGTTCGATTGTATGCTTGTGGATAAGTTCATCTATTATGGATGGTAAAATTTTCATTTATAAAAATATGGTTGAGTGATGATATGTAAGAGACGACAAAGCAATGCTAAAATTTTAACTAATGGTGTAATTTAAATTTTTTAACATGATATTTTAAAAATTTATAAATCTATGAATTTTAACATGATGTTATCCATTAGTTTAAATTTTAAACATATGAATTAGTTCAAATCCCTTTAATGTAGTTTTAACTCTCATCTCATTTCCATTGTGCGATTCACAAAGAAAGAAAGAAATACGTTTGATGACTTGTGTCCAAATTGAAGGAAACATAACTGCAAAAGTATAAAGTTAGTGGATGAAATTACAAAGAAAATGCGAGCCAGGGGTAAGACAATTGGTAGGAAAAGCCAATTAGATTCTACGTACAAAGAAGTTCTTAATGGATAAAAAAACCAAACCAAGCTAGCTATGGACTTGTTGGAAGAAACATAGGAGAAACCAATGATCATGACTCTCCAACAAAAGCAAACAAATTGCATAATATGCAGAGAGACACGCGTCACATACCAAATATAGAAGGGAGAATATAGTTCCCAAAAAAGCTTCAAAGGGGGATGCACAATTTTGAACAGATAATTACAAGAGAAAAAAAAGTAAGAAGGTCCAAATGTCATGTGAACCCCCTTCCCACTTGGCCCCCCTATTCTGCTATCCTCTCATCTTGTGCTACACATTGCCCACTATTCATTTCTTCTTTTTTTTTTTTTTGGGCAACTATAGTCAACTCTAAACAATAATTTAAGGTTACATATATTTCTACATTTCTTCGTTTTAGTATGGAGCATTTGGTTTATTGGACTTGTGTACCTGGTTTTGAAAGACAAAAAAAAAGCTTCTTTTATATTTAGAATTTTCAATGTCAAATATGGTTTTTCTTGGCTCTATTTTTCCATTCTCAATGCATCAATATTCTTATAATAGCTAGTGTTATTCTTTGTCTTTTAGCGAAATGTTCAGAAACAGATTTTTTCTTTTTTCCAATGTACATGTTCTAGATATATTTGACATAGAAGCATCATTCAATAACAATAAATAATATATATTACCGTATAAAGGACTAATTACACGCCAAAAACAAAAAGAAAGGACTAATTAAAGGTACCAAAACTGGTACGAATGTGAAAAAAAAAAAAAAAAAACATAAAAAACCATATAACAACACTAGTACCCATATTTTTGGACTGACCCATCTTCTCTCTTCCCATGAAACTTCCTCTAACTATTATTTTGCCATTCTTTCAAGTTTTGACCCCACTCTTCTGAATCTTTCCAAATTATTTTTTTAGTTTTTAATTTTTTTTCACTTTTTTCTTTTCTTTATACATTACCCACATTTTACATTTATCTTCTAATATAATATCCTATCATATTTTGACAAACAAAACAAATAATATCAAGGGAACGTACATGCATTTCCCCTCTGTATATATATAGAACTCCAACCCATCTCTTCATAAAGCAACATCCCATTTCTCCGTTTTTTCTTCTAATTTCGCTTTTCTAATTTTCTTTCAAACAAAATGGATTACAGCTGTATCGACGACAGTAGTACCACTTCTGAGTCTCTCTCCACCTCTACTCCGTCGGCGAAGAAGACGACGACGGTGGAGAAACTCTCTCCTCCTCCGGCTCTGCGTCTCTACCGAATGGGAAGCGGCGGGAGCAGCGTCGTGCTTGATTTGGATAACGGCGTCGAGACCGAGTCACGGAAGCTCCCGTCGTCGAAATTCAAAGGCGTTGTGCCTCAGCCTAACGGAAGATGGGGAGCTCAGATTTACGAGAAGCATCAACGCGTGTGGCTAGGCACTTTCAACGAGGAGGAAGAAGCCGCTGCTTCCTACGACATCGCCGCTCGGAGATTCCGCGGGCGCGACGCCGTCACTAATTTCAAATCCCCAGCGATTGAAAACGACGTCGACTCGGCTTTCCTCGACGCTCATTCCAAGGCTGAGATCGTTGATATGCTGAGGAAACACACGTACGCCGACGAGCTTCAACAGAGCAAACGGAAATTTCTTAACGGTGACGGTAACGAGAAACGCTGTGGATCGGGGACGACGATGTCTCATTCGCACGGAAACGACGGCGGTTTAACAGCGCGTGAAGTTCTGTTCGAAAAGGCCGTTACGCCTAGCGATGTCGGGAAGTTGAACCGGTTAGTGATACCGAAACAGCACGCGGAGAAGCACTTTCCGTTACCGGCGATGACGACGGAGACGACGATGACGGTGACGCCGTCTCCGACGAAAGGCGCTTTGATTAATTTGGAAGACAGAACGGGGAAAGTGTGGCGGTTCCGTTACTCGTACTGGAACAGCAGTCAAAGTTACGTGTTGACCAAGGGCTGGAGCCGGTTCGTTAAAGAGAAGAATCTCCGAGCCGGCGATGTGGTTTGTTTCGAGAGATCGACCGGACCAGACCGGCAATTGTATATTGACTGGAAAGTCCGGTCCGGTACGGAGCAAACCCCGGTTAAGACTGTGATCAGGCTTTTCGGGGTCAACATTTTCAATGCGACTAACGCTAAACCAAACGGCGATTTGGCGGTAGAGTGCGGTGGCAAGAAGAGATCTCGAGAAGCTGATTTGTTCGCGTTTGGATGCTCCAAGAAGCAGGCGATTATCAACGTCTTGTGACAATTTCTNTTTTTTTTTTTTTTTATTTTTTTTTTTTTTTTTTTTTTTTCCAAAATTTCTATTAAATTGGCAAGTTGTAAATTAGGACAAGACAACAAAAATGATGACTAGGAAATAGTTTTTGTTCACATCTAATTTGGGTTTGTTTTTTCACCCTTGATATTTGTTTCCACCTTATCTCCTCTCACTTTTTTTTTAAGTTCATTTATTGCATTTTTCCGAATTGAAATTTGATAATCTCTAATATATTAAAAGTGAAAACACTATAAAATAAACTTTTGTTTCAAGTGTTATTAACAAAAATATTGTGCTGATATATAGGTTATCACCATATTAATTTTCAAAGTTAATTTTAATTAACACAAATATTATTAAACTAATTACATTTTATATCATTTATATTTGGTTAGAAAATAAAATATTTTATTAATTTAATCAAAAAAAATATTTTCTTATTTGTAGTGACGAATATAGTAAATAATTTGAAATGTATTTGTTAGTCAATCAATTAATAAAATATAGAAAATTTTATTTTAGTTATATTATATTAATTATTTAAAAATAATTTATTTTCTTATCATTTTTGCTTAACTTTATTTTTCGAATATAAATTATATCATCACATCAAAATATATTATAAAAAATTAGTTTTTCTGCATTACTATAATTTGGATTTTTAAAAATGAAACAAATCTATTAAATTGTTAAAAGTTCCACATCGAATATATTTTGAGATAATAGTTCAAAAAACTATTATAAAAAAATTAATTAATAAAAAAACTGTTTTAATAGGTTTTCAAACTTTAAATTTTTTTATTTGATTTAATTTGGTTTTCTAATTAAACTGAATAATTATATATTAAAAAAATTAGTTTGATCAAAAAATTTAAACATAATAAAATATTATAACTTATCATATAAATTTAATTATTTTAATTATTTAAAATTCGTCAAAAACATATTTTATATTTATCAAAATATAAAATTATTTTAAATATATTAAACTTTGATATATATATATATGGGTTCAGAAATATATACTCAAATTTTGTAACTAAATGATGTGGAATCAAAGATAAATTTTCACATTATAAATGATGATAAGAATCAAACCAAGCTAATAAATATGTATCACTTTACATTATATAGTCTAATATAAATATACATGTTTTTTTATCAACAACCTATATTCTTAGAATAATATGTAAATAGATATATTTTAATAGAAAAAATTCAAGAAATATCACTTAGAATAATATGCGGATCCAATCCTAGTTGTACATATAATAGTAACACTTGTTTTGTGCGTACATTACTGGATAAAATATATTATAATTTTTTTTTTTTATAACTATGGGAATATCAAAGGTTTTATAAACTAAAAGACTAATCCTATGAGGTCTTGCATTTGAAAAAAGAAAAAAAAAAATTGAAAAAAAAAAAAAAATGAAGCCTTGCATTCAGAAACGTGTTATCCAAACGTTAAGGTAATGCGATTTGAGTCCGGATGACAGTACTTATAAGAATAGTTTAATGCCAACATGTCTAATTAATAAACGTGGGTGGGATACGAAAAATCTATTTATGTGGTTGAGAACTTGAGATGATCAAACAAAGAACAACAACGTCGATCGTTCAAAGATTTTGTTCGTTTGTGTCAAAACTGTTTTCGTGTATGATCTGAAGAAAATACTGATCACCGAAACAACTAAGAGCATGCACGTAATCTAATCCCGATTTTTGGAACCATTGATATAATTAATAGATGTACATTAATTTCAAAATTGATAATTATCTGTTTTATGTCGGATGTCTTGAGATTCATGCATCTTATTTATTCCACGAAGTTTAGTTGTTAGAAAAAAAAAAGAATCAATAAGATCTTAAAGATTCATGAAATTGCATCACACATCTTTAACAAAAAAAAAAATTGCATCACACATGCATGTATTGTTTTTCATATATCATTAACGATTTTTTCTTAAACTTGTACGGGAAAATGTCTTGTCAAGATATTTATTTTCATTGTAGTGTTGAAATTTTTTGGGAAGAAAATGAATAACATGTTAAGAATAGTGAAAATATAACTCTAAATCTTCTTTATGTTATCAATCTATGAATTTGTTTTTGTGAGCATACATAAAATCTTAACATACTTCTGAGTTGTGATTATAATTTCTCTCAGTCCACAAACTAGAGAATTAAATACTAATGGAATAAACCCCAAAAGTAAATAGTCGATTTCCTAAATAGTCGAATTAAATACTAATGTTGTTCTCGTGACTTAAAGCCCAAAACGTACAAAGCCCATGCTTATTAACAAAAGCCGAAAGGTTCCTATATTCTCCTTCTCTGTTGATTCTCTACGTTTCCTCTTCAGTCGGTTCCACCAACTTAACTTGTGTATTATTTTTATTTGACCAAACATTTATTTTTTTCATTATAAATATTTTTGGGTCCAGATTTTGAAGAAATAACTCTTAAAAAGATGTTCTTACTTCTTAGGTTCCTTTTTTGCAAGAACTTCCATATGGGCAAATCTATCGCCAGCACAAACCAATTCATCAATAATTTCAGTACACTTCTCCATCTTCTGAAGAAATTCGTTTTTACCATGCATATACACTAGCTAAGCTCTTACTTACATGTTTTCTAAAGTCAGCAACTAATTAAATATCATTAATAAGATGGTTGTGATGTGGTTTAGTTCATGTTATTAGGCAAACTGATTGCTGGGATCATCATCGACGAATCAAATGTTATGTCAATGCAAGCCCTTCTTTTCAGCTCAAGTGAGAAATTCAAATTAAATCTTCTAATGTATATGGCTTGTCACCCAAGGTAACCTACAAGTAGGTGAAAGTCCAGGTAAATTGTATTTGGCATCATAAAGTTGTGAGATATAGATCAAGGAATCCAAAAGAAACACATAAACTCCAATGAAAGCCACATCGCAGTCACGGTATCCTTTCAATTTTATGGTCGCTACTTCCCACTTTTGCAATATACAGTAATTATAAACATCCAGAAATGAAAACAGCTGCATGAAAATAACAAGTCCATAGAATCTGTGACGTATGCAAGTATAAATTAATTGGTTAACTCTTTCACACAAGTGTAAATATTACATTCTATATAAGATAAAGTTAATTTTGTTACTTAACAAACCAAGTGGTTGTGATTCTTTTTTTTTTGAACCAAGGCTTTAGTGGTTGTGATTCTTCACTCTATCTTTAACATAAAACGTGTTTGTTACTTTGTTATTCACATTCTTGATCTCAACTATCATATGTAGACCATAATCAAAGAGAAGAAGACAAAAGTCTACAGAGTTTTGAAAACACGGATACTTTCGGAATAAAAAAAAGTTACCTTAGAGCATCACCATGGGTGGTTTATATGGTAGTTTTTTAGAAGTTTTTTTTAGAAGTTTTTAACAATTAATTGAAAATAAGAAACCATAAAAAAAAAATCATTTTGTTGAACCAGGTTTTTAGCAAGATATTTTTTTGTGAATTTTAAACCCGACTGGTGTCAAATACTGGTTAAATCACGTTTTGACAAAAAAGAAAATGAAAAAAAAAATTATCATCTCATTATTTTCTTTCTCACTCGACTCTCCATAGTCACCAACGAGGCAAATCGCCTTGATTATGGAAACATAGATTCTTTACAAATCAAATGCATGAAGTTGGATTTCCGGTGGATATTTCTGTCTTCGCTCGCCTGATACCGACTCTGTTCTTTCTCCTTATCGGTGTCTTTTAATTTCTCAGAAACACCGTCACTAAGACCATTCACGACAGTTTACTCGGAGGATTTCTCTGTCTATGAGAAAAATTTTCACCGAGAAATGCTCCTGCTGCAAGTTTTGTTTTTAGAACTCTCTATTATATTTTACCGATGGAGTAGGAAAAAAATTTAGATCCAAAACAAAGTTTGTTAAATTAAAGTGATAAAAAATTTATAATTAAAAAACTCCTTAAAACCCAAAATTGGGTTTTGCCGATGGAGATGGTCGGTCCTTATAGAACTGGAAGGCGTAGCTAATACTATCTCTACAATCACACTTCTTTCCGCCAAAAGGATTTGAAGTAAACTGCTTACCAGTCGATTCATAATGTTTTTTTATAAAATCTTTCACGAAACAGATTTTGGGTGAACAACTTTTTTTTATAATTTAAATTTCTAAAAGGGATAAGGGTTTATTAAACCAACATAAACTATTTTTGTTTTCTTTGAGATTCCCTAATATGATTTAATCTTAATATTTTCGTAACATCTGCAAGAGATTTAAAACGTTAACCTAATTTATTTGTCCTAGACTACAATGATAGAAACTGTATAAATAAATAAATAATGTAATCTCAAGCCAGGTAATTTGCTGTCTAAGCAAATTTTAAAGGGCATATGCTCCAGTCCAGCGCGTTTACGTAATTTATATAATGCTTTGACTCACCCAAGTGATTAGCATAAGATACCCCAAAAATATGTTAGAGCAACATTATCAATAGACACAAAGTTTGTGTCTTAACATTATTAAAGTAATAAAGAGAAGAAGAGATATAAGATCTGTGTCTTATATTAGACACAACAAGACTCTTTTTACTAAGATCTTACATTATTAAAGTGTTTTTGATTTATTTTTAATGCCTTTATTTTTCTCAGATCTATACTAAGATCTATTGATAATGTTGGTCTTATTGAATCAATGAAAGTGGATGATGCTAGTATTATCTTTTGCCACAAGTTGTTTGGTTTATTAATAGAAAGGCTGACAATCTTGTCTACATTTCCCGTTATCAAGCAACAACCAAGAAAAGATTCAACTTCGAATCTGATAAAATATCTAATTTCTTATAAATAAATGGATAGGAATTTTGATGGAATGATGAGTAGTTTGTATTTGAGAGGTAATGGGGTCACTTGGCCTTTAGATGAAGGCAAAGGCCAATATTTGTTTAATTCATTAACCTCTTTTTAATGCAACTTCAAGATATAATGTATCCTGTGTTCAAAATGTTGCTAGGCGTTAGTCGGGCGGTCGGGTTGCGTTTAGCGACTTTTCAAAAATCGGAAAAAATTCAGAAACTAATCGGGGAGTAATTTTTAGTACATTTTTATAGTTGAATAGACATTTTTATATATGCCGTTACTAGAAGACCTCGATTCACCTTAATTTGAACTTAATTTGTGGCTGATTAATCGAGATTTGAAGTTAGGGTTTGTGTTTGGAAATCCCCAAATTGATTTCTTTTTCTTCTGTTGTCATTCGAAGATATGTTAAAGATAAAACATGATTAATGAGATTGGGCCTTCGTTAATTTGCCTCAATTTTCAAAACAATTTGCAGTTGGGCCTAAAAGATTTCAAAAAACAAAATTTGCCCATCCGATTTTTATATTTCCACGGTGATTTTTAGCTTTAACCGGGCTCTTGGTTCAAGGCAACCAATGTCAACGATTTCACGAAATCGCCTCGGTCCCTCATCAAACCCGATTTTTCATCCGACTAATAGGAGAACACGGCGACTTTTTGAACACAGAATGTACCTCCTGATTACATGGATCATTATCTTTGTTTTTTTTAATTCACTTTTCTGTTCGAAAAAAAGAAATCAAATTTAGTTTACCATGAAAATTAAGAATTTCAAAAATATTGTTTGAAAAAATGTATGCGTTAAAATTTACAATTTAGTGTTTGTTTTACAATGATTCGGTTTTAAAGGATGAGATACCAATAGCTTTTTCAAAGTTCCCAAAAAGAAAATAAAAAAATTAAAATGGTAGAGAATATTACAACTAAAAAATGGCAGAGAATATACTTTTAACAGCACCTTTATTTATAATTCTCCCTATTATTTATTGTCAAAGCTTTGTGTTCTCGTAAGAAATCCTTTTTCTTGTGATTATTATTTAATCAGTTGCAAGAAAAATGCCAAAGAAAATATATACTTTCTTTTTGATATTTATAGAATATTCGGCCTCTGGGACCACACACGCCTCTAAATGAAAACAAACGAAGAATGGAATTGTAGAAAATTCTGGCATACGACCTTAAGATTATTTGAATCCACACCATGGCAATTTCGTTTAATTAATTGAGCATTAATAATGGTAGGCCATGTTATGATTATTATTATAATTTAAATAATCACCGCCATGAAAAAATGATTATACTTTCTTTCGTAAATGGTCGTTGGTGTTCATGACCAAATGAATTTACAGCGGTTTTCTTAGCTACGCAGAGCATTTTAAAAAACGCGTTACTATTTCTCAACATAGACCAAAAAATCCCTATGACTTTGTAATAAATGACGTAGTTACATGTTTATTTTCAAAGTTAAAAATCTTAATTTTACTAGATCAGATATTACTATATAATACTATTATAATCGCCGAATCGATTTTTTTTTTTTAATATCTAGCGCCATATCAAAGTCGTTGTCTGGAAAATTCCTTATCCAAAATCAAAATCATTATAAAACTTAAAAAGATCAAAACTTGTAATTTATTGTTTTCTTGTGTATCTCCGTCGTCTACAGTTTATTCAAAATTTTGAACCTAGAAGGAACTTTCTTGGTTACTAAACACAAATAAAAAAAGAAAGAATTTCAAACTATTTATGACAAAGAAAGAAGGTGTGGGGTATGTGTAGAGGAGGATGTTGTCGGCGATTCGCAACGCCGGCTATTTCTTTCCCCCGACGGTGAAGGTCGCGCCGGAAGTGCTGCAACAGGAGCGTAGACTCTGCTATTCGATGCATCGTGCGACGGCAACCAAATGCCTTCCACCACCATGAATTGCGGTTGCTGTGGATTTTCTCCGCCAGTGGCCACTGCCGAAGTAGCTGGTCTTCTTGTGTGCAGTCTATATTTCTGAAAATTCAGTGGATGCGATAAAAGTTTAGAATTTTTGTTTTAGCTCAATTAACAGCTATACAATCATGATTAGTGAGAATTAAGGTTGAAACAAACAAAATGATAATTGTAGTTAAAACAGAAAATGATTATTTATGTACCTGTAAATGGCTTTTAACTTCGTCATTAGTAAGACCATCGACCTTCATGAGATCTCTAATCTGCTTAGGCGTAGCAACTGCAGAATTTACCAAATAGAGAAAAAACAAAAAAAATCCAATTATTTCAAATTTGGTTTCATTAAATATAAAAAAGTTTTGCGATTATTAAAAATCGTACCATGTGATCCTCCAAGCTGCTGAAGCGCGTGAAGGAACCTCCGGTGTAACTCCGGCGACCAACAACGTCTTTGCTTCCTAAGCATTTGCGATTGTTTGTGCCGCTCGGACTCTCTCTGGTTTCCGCCGGTTTCCTCCGTGGAGCTCGACGTCGTCGGCGTCGGAGCGACTGCCTTAAGCGGTTGAGAATCAGCCTTGGCCTTCTCCTTTAGAAACGGGTGAAACGCACCGACGTTGCGTTTGACCTCCACCGCCATCGTCGTCTGATCCTGTTGATTCTACAACATAAACAAATCAGCTTTTTTCAGTTTAATGTTCCGCGGAGATGCATTTTTTTCCGGTTCGAATTTTTTACCTCTTTCCCCCGAGGATCCGGCGACTGGTTCCATAACTGAACAGATCTAAGCCAATCCGATTTCTTCTTATCACCGTTGCTTTCACTCGCGGTTTTCTCAGCTCCGTCGTCTCTGCTCGGTTCACGCGATTCGTGTTCGTCGGAGAAAGACGAGCTCCACTTGATCGGCATAAACTCTTCGAACACGGCAGCGCCGCCGCAATCGCTCGCCGTCCTCTCAGAACACTCCGATTGACCGTGAACGTGCTCCTCCGACGTAGACGATCCCGATAACTCCTTCCGGCACGACTCGATCGCTATAAGGAATTCAAGTAAACGATTGAAGAAACTGGAATCGAGAGAGAAAATGATTCCAAATTCAAATAGCGTTATGTATAGTATTAAACTAATTAATTACCTTGGGTAACGAGCTCTAAACACAAAGGAAGCTCACGTTGGAAGACCTGGATCTTCTTCTGTTCTTCTTCAAGCGCTTCAACGTACTCTTGACATCTCTGCATTCTCTCCGTATTGTTAATCATCGTCGTAGACAGATCTGAAAAAACAACTTGGGCTGGTTTGGCGATTCGGAGCACAGACCATAAATCTAGTCTAAGAGAGAAGGTGAAGAAAGAATATGAATTTGGATCTAAAGAATACTAATAAACTTGACGCTCAAGTTGGAAGTTTTAAGGAGAGAGAGAGAGAGAGAGAAGACATTAGGGATCCGAGGTCGGGCCGTCGCGTACCCAAAAACCGAATCTTTCATGTCTTTAAGAAAGTGAATTTTTTTTTTCAAAGATTTACGACGATTCTTCCACAAATGGAAAAGGGCAAAATGGTAAATTTAAGAAGATGTTGGGGTTTGTTTATACAGAAGAATATTCGATGGTCATCGCATCTGTATGGCAACGACGTCAGCATTCTCGTGATGTTTAAGATAAGAACGTCGACGACTCATTTAATTCATTACCCATTTCATTTCAGAAGACTCACTGACCCTTCCCTTATTTTCTCCTTATTATAGTAAAAAACACATTAATTTATACCCTCTTTTAAACAAACCAAGGATGAAGAAATGAAGAATATACTACAAGTATCTGAGCTTGACAGTAGTAACAGATTCCACTACGTGGGGGCGTTCTGTATTCATTCCCACGAACACACAAGCTGAGAGGATCCATGATTCCAATCTTGCTGTTAAAAAGCTGAGATACTATTATTTATCGTAAAGGTGTTAAAAAAATTTAAAATGGTAAGAACAAGATTATTGAAGTATGTTATCAAAGAATTTTACCTGGAAAACACAATATTTCTATTAGTATTTAATTAAATGTATTTTAAATTATAAAATACTTTTAATTAAATACTAATAAAAATATTATGTTTTCAAGTTAATATACTTTGATAACATACCCTCGTTCTAATGGGCAACCACAAAAAGAATAATAAAAAGTTAATTTACAAGAAGAAAAAAAAAGCTAAATTATATATACTCTGTATATTAGGTGGAGGAATATTTTTTGGGATAATAGGAAAACAGATAGATTGATAGGAAGGCGAATGGAACTATCTCCAAACCACACGCAGAGCATCAAATATGGTGCAAAAACAATTCCAACCATACGATATATTTCACATTAAATTGTTGGTTTTGATATTTTGTGAATAGTACCGTATCAAATATGGTGTGATACTGTTTACAAAACATCAAACATTAAAGTAATTTTTTATTGTTTTTTTTATTACAATAAATGTTTATTAATTTATTAATAGTGTTTTTCAATTGATTAATTAAGTTTTTATTAGTTGATTAAAATTTGTAAATTAAAAATTATCAAATATTTTTGTCTTTTTCATTTTAAATAATGTAAAATTACAATAATTTTTGGATTGTAATTTATATTAGTTTCATAGTTAATTAGTTTTAAGAATAATTAATATTTATCAAAACTATTAAAAATTTTAAACTATCTTAGCTTTAATAATATAAAATATAAAATTAAATATAATTTTTTTTAGTTTGAGTTTTTTTTTTAGTATGTGTTTTAGTGTTTGTGGTTAAATTTGATGTGGTATCAATAAAATGTAAAATTACAATAATTTTTGGATTGTAATTTATATTAGTTTCATAGTTAATTAGTTTTAAGAATAATTAATATTTATCAAAACTATTAAAAATTTTAAACTATCTTAGCTTTAATAATATAAAATATAAAATTAAATATAATTTTTTTTAGTTTGAGTTTTTTTTTTAGTATGTGTTTTAGTGTTTGTGGTTAAATTTGATGTGGTATCAATAAAATGTAAAATTACAATAATTTTTGGATTGTAATTTATATTAGTTTCATAGTTAATTAGTTTTAAGAATAATTAATATTTATCAAAACTATTAAAATTTTTAAACTATCTTAGCTTAAAATATAAAATTAAATATATTTTTTTTTAGTTTGAGTTTTTTTTTTAGTATGAGTTTTAGTGTTTGTGATTAAATTTGATGTGGTATCAATAATAAATTTGGTGTGTGGATTGGAGACGCTCTTTTCGAAAGAATTCACACACATTTCGAAGCCGCGTTTCCTCTCTCCTAGATTGTTGATGGTGACCCTTCACGTTACCCGAAGAGTCACCCTATAACCGTACCTGCATTTGCAACAACATTCTTGTCATCACGCGATTCATCGCGTTCGTGTGTAATTCAACTTATTTATTTCCCGTGAATCCCTGACACAACCAATAGTAGTATTATACTCCTACTAGACTATTATCCGCGCATACGCGCGGATTTTTCTATTGTCATAGTTTATAAAATATACCGCAAAATAATTATAGATTTGTGATTAATATTTAGGTATTGTTTAGTTAGTGATTGAATTTTAAATATATATTTTATATCATACTACACGCTTCTAGTCTCTCAATTCTTTTTGTTTACTCACCATTATATTGAGTGGACTCTGATTGTTCACCATTGCTCTTTGCTGGATCTGTTTCTCCGTACATTAGAAGAATTTAAATATTTAATAGTAATTCAAGATGAAATCTGAAAAGTAATAATCTTAGAATAATATAATGGTTTAACAAATTATAATATTTAGCAAATAAATAAGATTTAGAGTTGTTAATTAGAAGTAATATGAAAAGTCATGTCTAAGATTTATAGTTGTCAGTTAAAAAGAAAATGAAAAGTCATTGCCACATACCAAAATAAAGAGTGTCCACATGTCCAAAATATGGAGTGAGTTGTTCCCTTTTCATATATATGATTTAGTGCAGGTAGGTAGATTGGTCTGAAACTTGGGCTGTTGGACATGGGCCGCTTGGCCTATCTCTGAAAACAAATAAAACTTATAGTATCAATGTTTCATCAGGTAGTAATGTGTGACAAAGACAAACTTGGGCGTGGTCGTCAACTCGTCATGTCCTTAAATTTCATGGATCTATTGATGTTTTCTATTTAGTGGCATCTTCGCACTGTTGAGAAACCGGAAGTAATGAACGTAGAAGACTATTCAATGTGTATACTGTATACATTTTTGAAGAAGCCTAATGCGAGGCCCGAGCCTAAAGAGTCTGGAAAAGCAAGCAGTATATATAACAGAGCTATTGAACTGTCAAGAAAATCGAATCAATCCCAGCTGGTATAGAGACAAACTAAGACCTTTTACAAGTAGCTTAACAATGAAAGTGATTCACAGGCTTGTTTTTGAATAAAGTGATCCACTCGAGAGGGTACTTTAGATTTTAGTTTCTAAAAACTTTTGTACAAGCTTCCTTTACAAGGAAAACCGCAAAATGTTAGTTCTGGTTATAGTATCTTTATTAGAAAATGTGGCCACCTCCCACCAATACCCCCTGTCGCATATGAGAATGTATAAATTTCATCTACAAATCTATCTATTCTTGATAAACAAAAAACAAAAAAAATCATTCCTCCTTTCTTCGGTTTGCTAATTCTTTTTACAATGCATTAAAAGATGACAATCCCTCTAGCAATCGGTGATTGGTTTGGGAAGGCAAGTACACATTTTGAGGTATTCTTAGACCACTAGACAATTATTTGAAACAAGTTGGATCTCACCACCGATAGTATTGAGCCCATTAACCTCTTCTTCATTTAATGTGAGATGTATTTGCTAAGCATATTGTAGGGAACGACACATGCTATTTTATAGTATATATAATCAGATAAGATTAAAAGGTCTAAATGAAGCTTCTAAATTTCTACATGACACTTCAATTGTGGATTTCGCATATGGTATGATACATGTTTTCATGACAATTTTAGAGTACTTTTGAGTTGTGATTTAGTACAGAATTACAGATGATGAGAATGTGTTGCATTCAGGGATGGGTCCAGCCCATTAAAACAAAACATTTGAATGAGGAGGTCTCGTATTTTTCTTTTTTANTGGGGGTTTTTTTTTTTTTTTTTTTTTTTTTTTAATTGTCTTTAGCTTAGAAAACAAAAATAAATTCAATTTTATAACCTAAATTTTTAATATTGTACACAAGACTTAATGTGTACACATATATAATTTCCAACAGAACTTATTTACACGATCTGTAGTTCATGTACAATGATCAAAACACACACGTACGTACTTTTACAATTGTGATAAGAAATGAATAGCATAATAATATATTAATATCACGCCGATTGTACGACGATCTATCACAGAAAAAGGAGCACACCGAATCGTTCTCAATTCAATTTGTAGCTTAAAGTCTATAGAAAACAAAATTTGATATAACTTTTGAATGTAAAGGTTCAGTGTCTGGTTTGCGTGGAACAAACGTAATTACGTGGAACATTCGCAAAAGCGTAGTTACTATTCAAAAAGTAGTTATAATAACGTGAACAAATAAAAAATAAGCGTAGTTACTATTCAAATATTGTTCAATCACATTATATAAAACATCGATTTTTTACTCTGAATATAAAAATCATATTAGAATATGAAACTAACATATGAAAAATTTATAATAAAACCAAACAAAAGCTGTAAGAATAAGAAAACAAAGTATTTATTTTTTGAAAAGACCCAAGAACTTTTGTCACCTGCGTAAACAAAAAGAATCTAATGGACCTGGTAAGCTCAGCCCAAAGGAGATCAGATTATTTCAGAACATTGTAACTTCACTAACTTGAAAGATGAGAGACACACATAAGCTGAACTACATTCCGAACGAACGCTTCTTCCAGGAGTTTGTAACAGTAAAATTGTGAATAACAGACAGTTTTACGTTTTCATTGTCATTTTCGTTTGCTAATAGTTAAATACGCTCCCTCCTAAAACATTCTTTATATGTTCAATTCTTTTTTTCTTCTTCCGAAAATGCGACTTACAAATCATTTAACCAACCTTCCTTCCTGGAGATATTTTTCGTCTATTTACTTAACGAAAATATATTTGGGTTTGAAAAACAAGACAGAAATCGAAAAGAAAGGAAGTTGTTAGAAAAAAAAAAAAGGGAAATAGACAACGAGTTTTGAAAACTGAATTTGGAATCAAAATTCCTCAAAGGTAGCAAATTTGACTAGTAAATTTTAGCAAAAAANAAAAAATTTTAAAAAAAAATTTTAAAAAAAAAAAAAAAAAAAAAAAAATTTGACTAGTACATTAATAAATCAAGACAAAGTAAGAAACACCGGTTATGTGTTGACATAAAAAAAATTATTGAAACATTTTGGGAGATTATAGCAAATGAGATTTGCTTTATTTCTTTGTATACACAAATAAATAACAGTGCACACGAGAAACGAATGAAAAAAAAAACCGAACCAAAACGCAAAATCCCAACGACAAAGTCTTTATTTATTTATTTTCATTTGGAAAATTGGAGTGACCGAACCAAAATTTGTCATTCTATTTGTCCTCTCCTGCCGGAGAAGAAGGAAACTCAGAAGGAGGAGCAAATATAAATTTTTTTCCGTCGGCGAATCGTTAGCTTAAGAACATCAACAATTGCAGGCGAGAGACTGAATCTTCTTTTGATTCGCGGTCATAAGTTAAAACAAATTTCCGATTATGTCGTCGGAGGTGAAACAGCTGATCGTCGTTGCTGAAGGCACTGCCGCTCTGGGACCTTATTGGCAAACCATCGTCTCCGACTATCTCGAGAAAATTATCAGGTTCTTAATCCTTGTATTCCCCTCTTCCTCGATACTGAAATTTCCCCCTTTTCCTTCCAAGTTAGGGTTTCTGATAGCTTAAAATTTTCAATCGGTAGATCGAAGCTTGTTTGTTCGTCGTCCCCGAGTTATTATGTTTGCTTTGATGATGATCTTCGACAAGTTCGTGCTTCTGCATTTGATATGGAGCAATCACTTAACCTATCCTACATTCGTTTTGATTCTGTGTGATTGATATTGTTTTCGATACGAAGTTTCCATAAACGCAATGTATTAGTAGTTTCTTACTTGCATCACGTAGAATTGGTTTTAAGGTTTAGTCAGGTCTCAAGTTCCCACCCATGATCATATTCATTGGATAACTCAATGTTCTTTGGGATATGCATGTTGCAATATGTCTTTCTTCTGCCATGAGCCCATTCCATGATCGCTTTATCAAGAAGATGAGTTATATTCTGATCTCATGGTCATTGAGAAAACTCTCTTAGCCGTCAAGTTTCTTTTCTTTTCGCCTTTGTTTTCATGTAATAATGATGATGTGTTTCAGAGTTGGATAAGGCTGTTTCTGTATTCCTCTCTAGGAACAAGGAACCATTTCTATCATTTTATCTTTCTCCTTGTTATATTGTTTAGAGTCACTTGCTCATTCTATACTGTCTTCTTATCCTCGAATTGGTCAGTATGTTAGATCGATTTCCTGTTGTTAACTGAACTGTACCACAATCGTGGCTAATAAAAAAACTCAGTCATATGATTTATGAATGCAAATACTAGTGTCCCGTAATCGCCTGTACAGTTTGCAACTAAACATGGCGGCTAGTCTTAATATCCACTAAGCAAACTCTGCCAGCAAGATTCCATATTATTGTATTTCATAAGCTGGAGAATTGATGATGATAAGCTGACTCATCCTCGTGTTTATGTTTGTGCAGGTCTTTCTGTGGCAGTGAGTTAAATGGAGAGGTACTATATCTGACTCATCCTCGTTTTTGAGCCAACTCCAACTCCAACTCTTAGCGAACAGTTATTCATTGTTTCGTATTGCTTCTTGTACATTACTTAATACTATTATATGTTAATTGGTAAACAACCCTTATCTGATAACTCTTTGCGACAGAAAAATTAAGAGAGCAAGGTAGATAGTTTGATATATCATATAATCTCATCCCATGGTTGATAAGTCTCTATGTATTCACTAAACTTGCAGAGGAACCCTGTTTCTAACGTTGAGCTTTCATTGGTCATCTTCAATTCTCATGGTTCATATTGTGGTATGTGTTGCGCTCCATTTCCGAGATACCCAAACACAAACTAAATTGGGTGGTTTTTCGTGGCCATGGTTAAACTCTTTTAGTCTGATAATTTTGTTCTTCTTAGCTTGCTTGGTACAACGGAGTGGCTGGACAAGAGATGTTGATATTTTCTTGCATTGGCTTTCGTCCATACAGTTTGCCGGTGGTGGTTTCAATGAGGCTGCCACAGCCGAAGGGCTTGCCGAAGCATTGATGGTGGGAAACTTGATCTTTATCATCTGTATATGACACACCTAAAAGTAAATATGTGTATAGCACTGTCTCTCAAGCGACTTTTGACTAGTTTAGTCTCTCAGTGAAACTCTTTTTATTTTCCCCATTGCTTCATTGTATGGTGCTGCCTCTGTCAGAGATATTTTAGGTCCTTAAACCTCACTATTTTCTTCTGGCTTCATGATGCAGATGTTTTCTCCTGCTTCAGGCCAACCTCAGTCAAGTAATGATCTGAAAAGGCACTGTATCCTAATCACAGCCAGCAACCCTCACGCTTTGCCCACACCTGTATATCGTCCACAAGTGCAAAATACGGAATGGAATGAAAATGGCGATGTGCAAATGCAATCAGAAAGTCGTTTATCAGATGCCGAGACAGTGGCATCATACTTTTCTAGGGTACCTTGTTTTAAAAATTATCTTTTTTCTCATGTATTACGACTTGCTACAATTACTATATAATTGGGATTCACTAACCTGCCATATTGGTTTACAGTGCTCTGTTTCTTTGTCTGTCGTATGTCCAAAGCAGCTTCCAAAAATTAGAGCACTATTCAATGCGGTGAGACTGCATATCTATTTGCTATTCACTAGATGTTTAGCTAACTTAAGTGTTACTTTTGTCAGCCAGCTCTTTATTCTCAGTGCCACAAACTGAAGTAAGATTATTTTATGAGCAATGTTAAGATTATTTCTTCTTCTAAATGCAGGGAAAGCTCAATCCACAAAGTGCGGACTTGTCAATTGATGCGGTTAAGAACGCTTTCTATCTTGTCCTGATCTCAGAGAATTTCGTGGAGGCACGTGCTGCCTTAAGTCATTCTGCTACAAATTTGCCACAGACCCAAAGCCCTGTGAAAGTGGACAGGGCCTCTGTTGCCCCATCTCTTCCAGTCACTGGGCAACCTCCAGCTCCTGTGGTTTCAGGTTCTTATGCTGCTTGACCCCTTTCTCTTTTTTTTTTAGTTGAACTATCTTAATTTCGTTTTGTGCGTCTCTCAGAATTTTATGTGTAATTTTCAGTCAATGGGCCTGTTCTGAATCGTCAACCAGTTTCTGTTGGACCAGTTCCAACCGCCACTGTGAAAGTTGTAAGTCTACTGATCACTGAATCCAGTTAGAGGAGGCAGCTTTATTGGCAACTAATTCCTGTTTGTTTTATAGGAAACTATATACTAACCATTGTTTTAGATAACATATCATAATACAAATATATAAGCTTGTTGATTGGATTTTTTGGGATATAATTTCAGGAGCCTAGCACTGTATCTTCTATGGCAGCAGTTCCAAGTTTTGTCCCGTCTGTAGCTCGGCCTGCTACGCAAGCAATTCCTTCAATTCAAACATCTTCAGCATCGCCAGCTTCTCAAGAAATGGTCACCAACGCTGATAATGCACCAGATATTAAGCCTGTGGTGAGTGGAATGACGCCACCATTGCGTACTGGTCCTCCTGGTGGAGCCAACGTAAATCTGCTGAACAATCTTTCTCAAGTTCGACAAGTCATGAGCTCTGCAGCTCTGGCGGGTGCAGCCTCGTCGGCTGGGCAAAGTGCGGTCGCCATGCACATGTCAAATATGATATCAACAGGAATGGCGACATCCCTGCCTCCTTCACAAACCGGGTTTTCATCTGGACAGCAGGGAATAACTTCGGTGGCTGGTTCGGGTGCACTAATGGGAACTGCACAAGCCGGACAAAGCCCGGGTCCTAATAACTCCTTTAGTCCTCAAACAACGTCAAATGTTGCTTCAAACCTTGGTGTTTCTCAACCAATGCCAGGGATGAACCAAGGAAGTCATTCTGGAGCACAGATGATGCAAGGCATCTCAATGAACCAAAACATGATGAGTGGTCTCGGTCAAGGGAATGCCTCCTCTGGAGCAGGTGGAATGATGCCTACTCCAGGAGTTGGCCAACAAGCGCAATCAGGAATACAACAACTCGGTGGCGGTAACAGCTCAGCTCCTAATATGCAGTTGTCACAGCCCTCATCGGGGGCTATGCAGACTTCACAATCCAAATATGTAAGAGTCTGGGAGGTAATGTCAGTTAACCTTGTCTGAAATAACGGTGGTCTTATGCTAGCTTCAACTTAACATTTTCAAATCCATGCAGGGAAATTTATCCGGTCAAAGACAAGGGCAGCCTGTTCTTATTACCAGACTTGAGGTGTGTCTTTTGCGGGATCATATGGTTGCTTAGTGCTTAAGCACATCTTCCTTTTCCAGAACTTTGTTGAGTTGCTCTGAGCTGATGGTAACGTCTTTGTCTATATTTGACAGGGTTATCGGAATGCTTCTGCCTCTGATTCGTAAGTTCATTCAATTGCAGTCTACTCCTTGAGGAATTATTGCAGCTGCTAAGAAAAATTTGTGCTTTTTTTTTTTTGGTCTCCCTACAGGTTGGCAGCAAATTGGCCCCCGACTATGCAGATTGTTCGTCTCATATCCCAGGATCATATGAATAACAAGTAATATCTTCTTGCAGTAGCTTTCCTTATTTCCACCGGGTAATGGATGGATATTGTTCTCTTGCCACTAAATTTTTTTCTCCTGAATTTGCATCAGGCAATATGTTGGCAAAGCTGATTTCCTTGTATTTCGGGCCATGAGTCAACATGGGTTCTTAGGACAACTTCAGGATAAGAAACTTGTAAGTCTTGTTGATATTTATGTCACTTGTCTCCTTTTTCCTATTTGTTCGACTCGTTTATTCTATAATCTAGTAACAAAATGATGACTGCTGTTACTGGTTTAATCAGGTCGACATAGATGTTGAAATTGAAATCACTGCAAAAGTATATGGACTTTGCATCGTTAAACTTGTTCTCTGTGAATCTATCGATTTCTTGCTATGTGAACCAGACTCATTATGACGCCTAACTAGTAGCCATGTTTTGATTGCCATGCAATTTTCATATTCACGCTTTGCTCTCGTGGAGCTGTATATGATAACAGTGTCTGCCTCTGAAGTGCAGTGTGCAGTCATCCAGTTGCCATCACAGACGCTGCTTCTCTCCGTCTCTGACAAGGCTTGCCGCTTGATTGGAATGCTTTTTCCAGGGGTAAGTAAAACACCAAGGTGTCTGTAGATGTTTCACTTCACATGTATCCATTATGTAGTGGTACCAATAAACTCTCTAAATATCGGTTTGATTTAGAGAAATGCAGTCAGAAGTTATAGAATCGTTTGTTTTTCTGTTTTTTCCCCAGGATATGGTTGTGTTTAAGCCGCAAATTCCAAATCAACAGCAGCAGCAACAACAGATGCAACAGCAGCACCAACAACAACAACAACAGCAACAACAGATCCAGCAGCAGCAACAACACCACCACCAACAGCAACAGCTGCCACAACTTCAGCAGCAGCATCAATTGTCGCAGCTCCAACATCATCAGCAGCAACAGCAGCAACAACAACAACAGCAACAGCAGCATCAGTTGTCACAGCTTCAACACCATCATCAACAGCAGCAGCAGACGTCGCCACTGAACCAGATGCAGCAGCAGAATTCGCCACTGAATCAGATGCAACAGCAGCAGCAACCTCAACAGATGGTTGGGTCAGCAGTAATGGGTGGTCAAGCTTTTGCACAAGCTCCTGGAAGATCACAACAAGCTAATGGTGGTGGTGGTGGTGGAGGGCAGCCTAACATGCCAGGAGCTGGCTTCATGGGATAAAGTTTAAAAACCTCTTCTTCTTAAGGTTTTTTCTACTTTTGGCTAATTAGTTTCATCCTATAACATAAAATTATTTCTTTCTTCCTTGTATGGTCAACTCGATCGTGGCCATGGTTTTAGACTACTGTTTAGTTCGTGTATTTTGTCTCTCTCTCTCTCTCTCCGTTTTCTGACTGAAAATGGCATCCTCTTCTGGGTCTGACCATTAACCACGGCACCAAACTATTTTGTTTTCTGTCGTGGGAAATATTTATATTATATATATATAAATGGTGGTTTCTCTCTATGTTTTTGGATTTTTATAGGCTACTAATACACTCTTAGCTTGCTTTTTTTTAATCTTATTGCAAAGAAATAGAAGATCAAAAACAATTTTACTCACGGTCTTGTTTAGAAGACTCTCAAGTCAAAATTACATCATTATCAAACTATGCTTTCAAAATCTTGATTTATCTTCTAAATATGAGAATTCATTTTTTTGTCCTTTCTGCTTTATACAATTCTAGATCCTAATTTTTTTTTTTTTTTTTTTTGTTAAGCTAGATCCTACTCTAATTATCGTTAATATTTGTTCACAAATCACAATCCTAATCTTCTTATGTTGTAGGTTTGTAGCCCTTTTTCAGTATTTTTCATTTGTTGAAGGCCTTTTGTTTCCCTCCGTTAAATTCAACATTGTACTCTGAAACTAGTACTATTTTAAAATAAACAGCTATAGACCTAAATTATTGAGGGATAAGTTGTCTAAAAAGTAAAAACGATAGAAGAAAACTTAATTATTAATATATTGATAAGACATAGAAACTATGACGCGCACTTAGACGAAATCATCAACTTCCTTTTTGAATTGAAGACGACAAACATGACCTTCTCTTCTCCACTTTTGAGCTCATTCGTTTTCCAAATATCAAAACTGAGTTACTTGAGGTGGTGGATCCATTTCACGTGTCACATTAATTTGATTAAATGGTGAAACTTTGTACCAAATTCAAGCCATGATACGATTCATCGCACCCATTAGATTCTCTCAATCGAATCATGTGAACATGACCAAAGGCCCTTTCTTAAAAGATGATCAGAGGGAAAGAAAATGCCAGCACTGAACTCTTTTTTCAGTGTATTTTTTTTTTAAAAAAATCTCATAAGCTTGGACCTAAGAGCAATGCACCATTAAAAGTGGGATCAGGAAAAAGCATAGATGCAATTTGATTAAATATATAAACTAAAAGCTGTTTTTTAAATTTTCCTCTTTTTTATTTTTTATAGCTAATGTAACTTTGAATAGGTACACTTTAACTCTTTGTGGGTGGGTTGGTGGTCTACATCACTTTTCTATTTTTCTTAAAGGTCTGATTCTGCTAATAAATCATAATGATAATGACAAGTAAATTACATTTTCAACAATTAATCTACCGTAACGAAGAGTCCAAATTACTTGGAGTGGGTAAGAGACTGAACAAAAATGAAACAATTTTATGATCTGTCGATTGCTTATGCATTTTTCCTGGATTTGACAGTTTTACTATACGCGCGTTTCAAAATTTGATCAATCTCACAACTTTTTAAATGATCAAAGTGCGGAAAAAATTAAAGTTCCTTTACCTGAGTATCCAATAGTCCAGTACTAAAAATTAAGCCGGAAAAAAAAAAAAAAAAAAAAAACCAACGAGCGACATTTAATTTAGGTAAGATCTTTAAGAAAATTTACATAAAACTTTATTCTGTAAAAATAAACACTCAAAAACCACTTAAAAGCTGAGAGTTGTCCACATTTTAAGGGAACTGAGATTATCTCACTATACTGCAAGAAAGACACACGATGGTCTCTTCTTCTCCGGTTTCTCCTTCTAAGGTACTCCTCCATAATTATTTCCCCCGTCTCATGTCTATCTTTCTTTTCTTCTGGTTTTTTTTAGTTATTACTTAATTCTTGTTTGCAGGAAATCGATCAGAAGTCCGACGAAAAATGGACGGCCGGAGATCCATCACGGCCAGCGAAGTGGTGGTACTCCACCTTCCACACCGTCACCGCTATGATCGGCGCTGGAGTTCTCAGCCTCCCTTATGCCATGGCTTACCTTGGCTGGTACTCTTTTTTCAGTCTTGTTTACAATTTTATGCCCCCCTAAATTATGGAGCCTAGGTCCATAATATTCTACGGAGCGGCGACCATGCATAGCTGGTTAATTATGTTTCTTGTGCTAAATTAGTTTTGTGTGTGTTTCAGGCGAACCTAAACAAAAAAGACTAGTTTGTTTGCCCCTAATTGTTTAAATTTAAAACATGTAAAAATAAATGAAAATTCACGTCACGGGTCGACTTCCTATAGTAAGATACTTTATCAATCCATAAACAAGATTCGTCACTTTAAGCTGATGATTTTGAAATAGTTGCAAATAATTCAGATATAAGAAGATTCCTACAGAACATGTATGAAGGGAAGAAAGAATAAAAAAAAAAAAGAAGCAAAAATTCACTTTACGTTGATGATTTTGAACTAGTTGTAATTAAATTCAGATATATATAAGAAAATTCATAGAGTTTAAGCTGATGATTTTAAACTAGTTGCAACTAACGTATATATATGTATATATACTGCGAAGGTTCTTAGAACATGTAAAAATAAAAAATAGGAAACAAAGCAACATGCTGTTTTTCTTTTGTTGGTTTGTAGAATGAAAAGGTAAAGTTAAGAACTGTCTGTGTGGCGAAAACAGGGGACCAGGGACATTGATGCTGGCCCTTACATGGGGACTGACACTAAACACGATGTGGCAAATGGTGCAGCTCCATGAGTGCGTACCGGGAACCCGGTTTGACCGGTATATCGATCTAGGCCGGTACGCTTTCGGCCCGAAACTTGGCCCGTGGATCGTCCTCCCGCAGCAGTTGATCGTCCAGGTCGGCTGCAACATCGTTTACATGGTAACAGGTGGCAAGTGCTTGAAGCAGTTCGTCGAAATCACGTGCTCAACATGCACTCCCGTACGACAGTCGTACTGGATCCTCGCCTTCGGTGGGGTCCACTTCCTCCTCTCTCAGCTGCCTAACTTCAACTCCGTCGCCGGCGTCTCCTTGGCTGCCGCCATCATGTCCCTCAGGTCTCTCTCTCTCTCTCTCACAAACCTTATCATCACATTATCGTTTTACCATTTCGATGCAATAATGCATATTTCATAATAGTTTGTTACTTGTACAATTGTACAATGGCAAGAAATGGAAACACATTATATTGTAAGATAAATGTTAGAAGTACTAGTGCGCAATAGGGCATAGCTATGTTTTTAAAATTTTCAGTTTAATTTTAATCGATTTCTGATTTAACTAAATTATCTGCTGGTTTGTTTTAAGTTTACGACCGATTAATTAATAGATTCAATTTCTGGTTTAACTAAACCATTCATTGGATTGTTTTAGATGAATTGTTTTAAGTTATTATCCAAACAGTTTTTCTCTCTTATTCATGTATCAAAACAGTTTTTATCTGATCCTATTTTTATATACAAATATTACAATATATTTTTCAATTAAAATTATATATATAATAAATAATAAACAGTTTTTCAATCTTTTCTCTCTTATTGATTGAAGATCTTCATCAATAAGTTAAATTAGCATCCGTGTTTTTTTTCTTCAATATTTTAAACCAAAATTAAAAGCTCAATATTTATATACTTTTTTTTTCCCAAATCGTAAACGCAAACAGAAGCTCTTACGTACTACTGCTAAATTGGCTATATATTGTTTAATTGATAAGAATTCAAATCTATATTTTTCAAAAAAAAAATAATAATAATGAAACGAACGGATTATGTCTTATTTGTACGTAAATTTGGAAACAATACCTTATACAACTAGACAGATTAAGACAAGCCAGAAACATATTGGCCTAGAATGATTTGGTCCACATTATGTCATTTGGATCACTAGAAAACATAAATTAACTTGGACAATTGACTGATCGACTTGGTGATCTATATATGTGCTATGGACTATGTAGCTACTCGACGATAGCGTGGGCAGGAAGTCTCTCACATGGAAGATTACATGACGTGAGCCACGATTACAAGGCCACAAATCCAAGTGAGTCCATGTTTCGAGTCTTCAATGCCTTAGGTCAGATCTCATTTGCTTTCGCAGGCCACGCCGTGGCTCTAGAGATTCAAGCCACGATGCCTTCGACTCCAGAGAGACCATCAAAGGTTCCCATGTGGCAAGGCGTGATCGGAGCTTATTTGGTCAACGCCATTTGTTATTTTCCAGTTGCTCTGATATGCTATTGGGCCTTTGGTCAAGACGTGGAAGACAACGTGCTGATGAATCTACAGAGACCAGCTTGGCTTATTGCTTCTGCTAATCTCATGGTTGTTGTCCACGTCATCGGTAGCTACCAAGTGTTTGCTATGCCTGTCTTTGATCTTTTGGAGAGGATGATGGTTACTAGATTCGGCTTTAAGCATGGAGTTGTTCTGAGGTTTTTCACTCGAACTACTTATGTCGGTAAGACTTCACTAATTTTTTTCATATACTAATATATATGTCTAATTAATGGTTTGTTTAAGCGTCTAATTAATTAATGTTAATGGATTTGCAGCCTTCACATTGTTTATTGGAGTGTCTTTCCCCTTCTTTGGCGACCTTCTAGGTTTCTTTGGAGGATTTGGCTTTGCACCCACTTCATTCTTTGTAAGTCCGCTTTATTTTCCACATTTCAGATATATTCTTGGCATTATAACTACAAATATCTTAAATTCCATGATTCCATGCATTGTTATGATGAAGATAAGTCATAATGTGGATATATATTTTTTGAATCCGTATAGCTGCCAAGTATAATGTGGCTTATCATCAAGAAACCAAAGAGATTCAGCATCACTTGGTTGGTCAATTGGGTAAACATCTATATTCACACTTTTTTTCTACCAATCTTATATAATCTGAAAATGAAAAATGTTTCTAGAGAGTTGATCTCTATGTCTGTGTGTGTTTTTTTTTTTATCGCGCAGATCTCCATCGTCGTAGGAGTGTTCATAATGCTGGCGTCAACAATTGGAGGACTGAGGAACATCATTGCGGATTCTTCTACTTATAGCTTCTACGCATAATACTGAATAGATCTCATATACTAAATTATTGATCATTGAATCATCTCATTATTAAGTGTAGGAATAAACCATATAAAATGGTTGGGCATATCGAGTTATTCTGCTACTTATTCAATAAGACATTGATCTTACATGCCATCATCCACACGTGTCCTCCTAATCTTACAATCATTATGTTATTTGATACCCTAAGCCATATCATGATTTATGAACCATGTTCAATCAACCATATCATCTGGTTCTTTTCATAAGCAGTCACACTCACAGATGCACATGAATCCAAAAAAGAAGGAAAAAATAAAAGAATAAGCACTGATTATCAAAACTTTATTGAAGTCAAATGGCTGCTTCAGCCCATTTCAATCATTTCACTGTAGATAAACATTCGAGATTTGTTTTGTAAATCAGTTGTGTGTGAAACGTCTAATATAAAGATTTAATTATCTAAGAAACTAGCTGTTGGATAGTAACGTTCGTCATCATCTTCACCTCTCTCCCTACAAACCTACAATTTTTTTCACGAAAAAACAATTAGAGTAAGATAGAATGTCCAAATGATATTAGTGAACATAAGAGATATATCAAAACAGGATTTAGAATTATTACCATAAAGAAGGTTTGAAGAAACATTAGGCCTCAAAAGAAGTAAGAAACGATTGGATGCCAAAGATAATGAATAGCATCCCACCAGAAAGAGCAACCTGCAAACAAAAGACCCGAGTTTAAGATTCTGACAAGTATTTGTCTCAAATTGTAGAAAGGGAAGATGAGAATTAAGAGAGATGTTTACTATTCGTTCGGATATCTGAGAAGCTAAGCTCTTTCCTCCAATCACAGCAGCAGTGGTGCATAATAGCTGTGCCCTGTGTTAGGCAACAGATTATAGTCAGCAACATTGATTGCTATAAAATTTACACAAACGACGGTAAGAAGAGGTTATTAACAATGAAACTTACACAACTCCCCCAAGAACCACACCGAGTGGATTTTCATCTGCGGCTAAACCAATTGTAGCAAGCTAGACAAACAAGGTTATGGTGATCAGTATGTGAAAGCATTTTAAGACTGAATCGATCGAGTAAGTGAGAGCTACCTGACTCTTGTCACCAAATTCTCCAAAGAAATTAATCGAGAACGCCTGCAAGAAGACAAGGGAAATATGAAACTACCACAGAAAGATCTACTGGAAGAAATCCAGAGAAGATCTTTTAAGTACCTTGAGAAAGATTGGAGACAAGAATTGTGTGAGGAAAGGCCTTTTCTGCTTTTTGTTTTCATCTTCAGTCTACAATGACAGCAAAATGGTTTCTGTTTAAATCTTATAACACAGAGACAAGTCCGTGAGTTCGGTCTTTTGGTTCCCATACCTTACTGTTGTCTTTTGTATCACTACCATTAGCCTTCAAATCAGAATCCTAATGACAAAAGACACAAAGAGAGTCAGACCACAAAGGCATTTATCTAAACGTGTAAATGAGAGAGCATTCACAAAGAAGAAAACAGACCAGTTCTGCTTCAACTTCAGCCAATTCTTCCGAACCCCTGCCAACAAAGTAGAGATTCAGATAACCTCAAGTTTCTAATCATGACATCAAAATGTGATGAAGAAGAATTATTACCCTCCCCCTTCTTTAAAACCGTCCCACAAAGACCATAGCCCGAAACCAAAGAACAACAATGTTGTTATGTGATGAGTCCATTTCCGAGAGATCTGCAATTGAGTGTTTGAATCAGCAGCGCATATCATTTAGCAGAAGATTGAAAGTTTTCCATCACAAAGGGAAATGCTACAACTTCTATACCAAACTACAATCTGAGTTCAAGCAAACAAGCATTACAAAAGTCAAAACCGTACCAGATTTGGAGCAGCCCATCCAACAGTAGCAGAGAGAATGGTCATGACCTGAGGAATTAAGCAAAAACATGAGCATCCCAAATCTGGGGGAGGAGTCACTGAAACCAATAATCAAAAGGACTCAAGAAAAACTTACAACCAAAGCCGATAGACAACCAGCCAACACAAGTCTCCTAGGATAACGCATCGCCAATATCTGATCAAAGGAACAAGAAGAATAAGCTTTCCAAAAAAAACCAAGATAACAACACAAGTAAACTAACAAAAACACTATAAAAGCTACAAGAATCTCCTCGGACTTGACAAAGATTCATTCAGATATGTAACAAATGGCCTCAATTTTAAAAGTTTCATCTTAGAATTAATGCAGATCCGATAATAAAAAAAGCAGGAATTTGAGCTTTGTTCATCACGCCCAGATGCAAAATGTTCACTCAAGAGTTGTTTCAGAACAGAATCTAAAACCAAAGTTCTATAAAAACAAAAAGCAATCGACTTCTTCGACCTTACACACCACAAATTACAGAAAGCTAAACACTTCAAAAAATATTGCGGAAGATGAAAACTTACAGCAGCAGCGAAAAACGTCTTGTCGCCAATCTCCGACACAAACGTCATGGCGAGTGACTTGGTAAAACCCTAATAAAACCCATCAAATTGTAAACCCAGATTAGCTTCCACAACAATTTCCAGAGATTTTTCTGAGATATCATTTACTGTACCTGCAACACCGTGCTCATGGCTACCTGCCGAGTTAAAATCGACAGAAAAGTCAGCTAAAAAACGGGTAACAAATCCCGAAACTCCCGATCTTCCCCGGTTGGTACAGAGATGACGGAGTGATCTATTGCCGGAGGAAGCTAACAGCCGGCGAGAGAGAGAGAGAGAGAAATGGAGCACAAAGACGTCACTCGCTGAAGAGAGCGTGGACGAAAGTTGTTTTCAAGTGCGAAAGACGAATGCTTTTTATTGTTGACAAAAAAAAAAAAAATGCTTTTTATTTTGAGTGAAATAGATTCGGATTCCTTAACCCTTTATGATCTTGCCACGTGGATCAATAACATCCAACGATTTAGCTGAGTGGGACCCAGAAAACCCAACTTGATTATTTACACGATGCTAATTTTGTTCCTTTGGTATCGTCACTGCGCTGATGTATTGTCGCAGTCACATGGAGAATATATTTGTGTTCACAACTCGTTAGCTTCTGAGAGATGCCTAAACATGATTGGACATGAAATGCAATCGCTAATCGCAACCAAAATTTTAATTTGGTTTTATCCAACTAGTTATTAACTTATTTGTAACCAAGAGGTTGACCCAACTCTGATTGGAGATGAGTTGATTCGCAATATCACGTAATTCGATTTGATGATCCTACTACTTATTAAAATTCGGTAATATTCAATTATAAAATTAATAACTGATATTTAGGTTGGCGATATCATGTATATCTGAAATTAGAAGCAAGTGTAAAATTGTTGTAGACGTGTAGCATACAAAGGCCCAAATTATCAAACGAACCATTGCATCCAAGTAACCAACAGGCCCATGAGATTAGTTTTATTTATTGTTTGAATGCATATGCCATAGCCATATGTAAGTAACTGTATCATATGAGTTTTAGATTTATAGCATATAGCTTTACTATATGCATAGAGATTCAGAGAAATTTAAATGGGTGAGCTGTTAAAATTGAAAGTCGTCGTCAACAAAGCTAAGCTCATTGCTAAAAACACTCGAAAGTGGTGGAATTTAAAATATAGAGGGAAATCAAAAGCGATGAGATTCTAAACAACATATAGATTAACAAATAAGAGCCACACTAACCGCATTGAGATCATAAAACAAGTTTTTTTTACTCTCCACACTTAAAGACGATGAAGAAACCTCCTCTTCCCCTTAAACCATTTATCTATCTTGCTTGATTCCTGAAGAGTCTTCAAAGATATATATATAAATCTCCTTGGAATCTGCAAAACCCCAAACAGCTTTATCTTTTGTTTAAAGAAGCTTTTGTCTCATTTTCACCTTCCCCACCACAAAACTCACTTTTGTCTTCTCCTCTTCTGTTTCCCAAAATCAATCCACAGTCTTTAAGAAGCATAGAAAAAACTCTCTCTTTCAGACAATCTAACGGTCGGAAACTAAAGATGTCTTCTCACCGTTCCTTTCTTTTCTACTTCTTCACCATCTTCATCCTCGCTTCACATTCTTCCGTAACTTGCAGAATCTTGCCAGAGGTCTCTGTAACCACTTCATCGACTCTCGATGTGGCTGGTTCCATCCGCAGAACCAAGGATGCGTCGTCGTTTCGACTTAACCAGCAAGAAGAACAGAGTCACTCTCCTTCTTCTTCTTCATTTAGCTTGCAGCTTCATTCTCGAGCTTCCGTCCGAGGAGTCGAACACCCAGACTACAAGTCTCTCACACTGGCTAGACTCGACCGTGACTCTGCCCGAGTCAAGTCTCTCATGACCCGCTTAGATCTCGCAATCAACAACATATCCAAAGCAGATCTCAAACCCATCGCCACAATGTACACCACGGAGGAAGAGATCGAAGCTCCTTTAATCTCCGGCACCACGCAAGGAAGCGGCGAGTACTTCACACGCCTCGGGATCGGTAACCCGGCGCGTGAAGTTTACATGGTGCTCGACACTGGAAGCGACGTTAACTGGCTACAATGCGCACCTTGCGCCGAGTGTTACCACCAGACCGAGCCCATCTTCGAGCCGTCGTCTTCCTCTTCCTACGCTCCTCTCTCTTGCGACACTCAACAGTGCAGGGCCCTCCAAGTCTCCGAATGCAGAAACGCCACGTGTCTCTACGAGGTTTCTTATGGCGACGGCTCTTTCACCGTCGGCGATTTCGCCACCGAGACGCTCACCATCGGCTCTACTTCTGTTCAGAACGTCGCCGTCGGGTGCGGACACAGCAATGAAGGTTTGTTCGTCGGCGCCGCCGGTTTGCTCGGACTCGGCGGCGGGTTGCTCGCTCTTCCCTCGCAGCTCAACACGACGACGTTCTCGTATTGCCTCGTCGACCGTGACTCGGACTCGGTTTCGACCGTCGAGTTCGGGTCTGCTCTCCCTCGCGACGCCGTCGTGGCTCCGTTGCTACGTAACCACCAGCTCGACACGTTTTACTACCTTGGACTCACCGGGATAAGCGTCGGAGGCGAGATGCTTCAGATTCCGATGTCTTCTTTCGAGATGGATGAGTCAGGAAACGGCGGGATCATAATTGACTCGGGAACCGCCGTGACTCGTCTCCAGACCGGAATCTATAACGCCCTGAGAGATGCGTTTGTCAAGGGGACGACGGATTTGGAATTAGCCAGCGGAGTGGCAATGTTCGACACGTGTTACAATCTGGCGGCTAAGACGACGATAGAGGTTCCGACGGTAGCTTTCCACTTTCCCGGCGGGAAGATGTTGGCTTTGCCGGCGAAGAACTACATGATTCCGGTTGACTCGGTGGGGACGTTCTGTCTTGCGTTTGCACCGACGGCGAGCTCGCTGGCGATTATCGGCAACGTGCAGCAGCAAGGGACACGTGTCGCTTTCGATCTGGCCAATTCCCTCATTGGATTCTCGACAAATAACTGCTAGCATTTAATACTCGAGCGAAATGTTTATTAGACTCTAGTGTGTGTTCCTTTTAATATTTTTTATATTGTACTGTCGTTGCGGGGAGATAAAGGGGAGAAAAGATGGATTTTGATTTGATTATGTAATCATGTAATTCAGTACTGGCATGAGTGTAATGAACCTTGAGAAGCCATTCCAAGGGATTTCACAAAAAAATTACCACTTAAGTGGAATAAGAAACAATTTGCACTCCATTAATTCCAGTGGATATAAAATGAATCAAGTTACAAAAACATTCAAAACAAAAATCTGAATGGAATACATACATGCAATAGTATTATTTAATTCAAACTAAATTTATTTTCATTCCTCTATATTCTTTAAGTAGTCACAATTCATCTTACATAACTATCTATTTCAGAACAGATGTTAAAAAAAATCTATCTATCTTAGGACATTTCCATTCCATTCATTTTAATTTCATAACTGCCATTATCCCCTTCCTTTGAATCTCATTTTTCTAAATTTATCTCATTTAATATATTAGAGCCTATGTTGTCCACACAAGCGGAGTCCATTATATGTTTAGTGATGAAGTTACACGAAACTAAATGTCAGATTGACACTAACCATTTTATGTTTAGTGTATTTTCTCATGTACTGTATTGTATAAATGAACTTTAAATCATTCTATTCGAAATTATATTTTCTTTATAAGAAAAAGAGAGGAACATGGCTAATAGAGGTGGCGAAGACATGATGCCACCACTTTGCCATCACAAGAAATGAAGTGGCAGCCATTCGGGTCAATCATTTTGTCTTAAGACAACTTTTGTTTTATTTTCTCCTTTTCTCTCCTTTTTTATGTCAACCTTTTACTTTCCCCTTAAAAACACACTTTTACTTTCACAGTTGTATGCTAGACATAAATCTTACTCCATAAAGAAGAAGAAGATTCATTGTTTCTGAGCAAACATGGGAAATATTTGGACCAGTTGATTTAACCTTTTTTTAGTCTAAACAATTTTTGTTTTCGGGAAAGAAAATAAAATAAAAAGCGAATAGTTACGGAGGGAGAAAGTGTGATCCGAAAACGACCACTCGAAAACTATTTTCGCTTCTTATCTAATAAAAGGAAGAAAGAAGAAGAAGAAGACGAAGAAGTAGAAGTAGAAGTAGAAGAACAACCGCTCTCTCTCTCTCTCTCTCTCTCTGAATTCACTCACTTCCTTTTCTCGCCGGCGGCGACGTCGTCCTTACTCTGATCTCATTTCCATATATTTCTTTGACTCATAAACTATTTATCAATCCTTTGCTTGACGTTTCCTTTTCTTTCGTTTTCCCCTCATTTTGACTATTCTCGCTCCTGTCTCTCTCTTTCTCTGTGATATTATTCAAAGATGCTTCCATGAAAATTGATTCTCGTCAGTGAAACTTCTGCTCCTACTTCGTCATGAGTGACTCCACCAACAGCGTCTCTCCTTCCTCCGACTACGCCTCCATCTCTTCCGGCGATCAGGTTATCCTTTCTCTCACGCTTTCTCATATTCAATCTGGGTTTCTTCACTTACCACTTCCCCCAGAATCTGTTTCTACTTTGATTTGATTTCACTTCTGCTCATCAAAATTCAGAAAGAAAAATCAACACTTGTCTAGGATTTCACTGGGTTTTGCTTTCTAGATTACTTCATTGCATAAAGTCTTTGTTTTTCTTTTTCCGAGTAAGATCTTCACAAACTCGCATCTGGATAATAATGGTTTCTCACATTTTCTAAGCAATTGGATTTTGCAACGAAGATTCGGGGTCTGATAAAGTGTTTGCATTTGTACTGCAAAAGAAGAATCGGGGTCGTTGCTTATGTTAAAGCAAATCATATGTAACAAAAAGCTCTCAAATTATGTGGCAACCAATGTTTTTTTCGTTTTTTTTTTTTGTCATTCTGAGTTGTAGTCTCTTCAGCGGAGTCGAAGGAGTGGAGATGGAAACCGAGCCATTGTCCGTGAGTCTCGTCACTGGCATGATGTGTTCTGGTCAGCTATCTTTATGATCCACATCGTATGTCTGGGCTTCGTGCTCGCTGTGCTTGGACTCAATAGGTTTAGAACACCAGATAGGTTAAACATCGATAGATACACTCAAGGGTTCTTGGAGAATCATAAAGGACTCACCGAGGACTACTGGCCGCTCTACGGCGTTGCTGGTGGGATTGGAGTCTTTATCAGTTGGATGTGGTCGTTGCTGCTCGGTTCCTACGCCAATGAGATGATGAAAGTCTCTGTTCACATCTTAACCACCTATTTAGCTGTAGTTAGCGTGCTGTGTTTCTGGTGCAGACAGTTCTTCTGGGGCGGCGCATTCGCCATTGGAGCTCTGTTGCAGTTCTTGTATGTTATTTCAGTTATAGACAGGTGCGTGAAAGGTTTGGGTTTTGAGTCTGAGTATGGCTGAAACGTTATAATATGGTTATTTGGTAACGCTTATACGTTCCTGATGATTTGAGTGTAGACTTCCCTTCACGATGCTGGTTCTGCGGAAAGCCCTGAAGCTAGTTTGGGGACTTCCCAAGGTCATAATGGTGGCGCATGCTTTCACAGTAGTCATGCTTTTGTGGATGTCTCTGTGGTCTTTTGGAGCAGCTGGTGTTGTGGCATCGAGCATGGGTGATGAGGGACGATGGTGGCTTCTTGTGGTGAGCTGGCAAGTTTTTGCAATTTTTGCTTTATGCTGCTTCTGATTTTGGTGCTGGTTAAGGGTCTCAAGTGAAAGGTAAACATGTTTAGACTTCATTCGATCATTGGAACAGGTTCTTTCGGTTAGCTTATTCTGGACAGGCGCGGTGCTATGTAACACTGTCCATGTTATAGTGTCTGGGATGGTGTTTCATGTTCTGTTTCAATGTGGTCAACAAGAAACATCGTCATTGCCTCCTAGCACTTTGATAGGATCACTTAGGTACGCCGTGACAACATCTTTTGGGAGCATATGTTACGGATCGCTCTTCACTGCTGCCATTAGAACACTTCGCTGGGAGGTACTCTCCAGATTCTCTTCGCTGGGACATTTGTTGTTCTTGATAACATTTTTGGTTTCGTAACTTGTATTTGCAGATAAGGGGATTCCGGTCCAAGATTTGTGGAAACGAGTGTCTACTTTGCTGCGTTGATTTCTTCTTTCATCTAGTTGAAACCCTAGTTCGGTTTTTCAACAAGTATGCCTATGTCCAGGTATATAGATTATAGACAGTGATAATGCTAATCATCTCCTTCCTTCTATGAGCAATGGAGAGAGACAAAACTCTTTTGGTCGATTGATCAGATTGCAGTGTATGGAAAAGGATTCAACAGATCAGCGAGAGACGCGTGGGAATTGTTTCAGTCGACAGGTGTGGAGGCACTTGTTGCATATGACTGTTCAGGTGCTGTGCTTCTGATGGGAACCATCTTTGGAGGACTCATCACAGGCTCTTGCATTGGTATATGGGCTTGGATCAAATACAGTGATAGGGTTATAATGGTTGCATCTACATCTATGTTGATGGGAATGGTCCTTGTAAGTTTCATCTTCCAAAGAAAATGTATACAAGAAGCAAATGGTTTCAGTCTGTTGTTTGTTTCATTAGTATGGTCCAATGTGGTTGTGTTCAGGTGGGTCTAGGAATGGTGGTAGTGGAGAGCGCGGTGACATCGATATACATATGTTTTGCTGAAGACCCTTTGTTGATTCAGAGATGGGATGCTGATTTCTTCACTGAGATGTCTGAGATGCTTCACCGGCGTCTCCAGCACCGTAGTGCTCGAGCCCGTGAAGTTTTGACGACCGCTTGATCAACGCTTTGTCTCTTGGAAAATACATGTAACTGTAGATTATTATGCAATTAGAGGTTGTTAAAAAGCTTTGACAACGGTCTTGTCAAATGTTTCATGCTTTTTCTTTTCTCAAATCATGAAATAGGAAGATGTGGACGGTTTGTTTTGTTTGATCAAAATATATCAAATCCAATGTACTGATTTAGAAAAACAAATTGATGGAAGAAAGGAACATAATTAGTATCGGAAAGACGAAGAAGGCACATGCATTTGACTCTTAACAATACTTTCCCTACACCACTGAAGTTGATATCGAGTTATCCAAATTTCTGATGAACAGAGAGTCCAGAGTATTAAAAGATAAATCATTCATGGGATGCTATTATTCGAATTGAAATCAATCAAGAATCAACCGTCTTCTCCGGTTCTCTCTACTCTAAAATATATATTATCAAGATAAACATAAGATTTGAAGGTAAATAGTTGGATGCAAGATGAGAAGTTAGACTGGCATTTCACTGAGGATTGTCAATTGTAGTTCTAGCATTAAGATCTTTCGCAGAGCCCGAATATTAGAAAAGGGAGTAAAACATGAATGAAAATAATTGAGAATGGTAGGAACAAAAGAAAATGTAACAAAGGTAATACAATTATACTAACTGGGGTTTACCAAAACGGCGTTTACACAAACCAACCCAAATAAACAGCAGGGAACACGAATATAGGAACTTAACGATAATACAAATTAAAAAAAAAATATTCAGGATTAAAGATTATATATATCACTAATACTTTTGGAAAAACACAAAAAAATCAGGATTGAGCCACTGTGGCACCGTCAATGGAACGAAGCGCTTGGTTTGCAAAATAGCGAACATCAACATCAGGGTCCTCGCTCAGGTCCACCAAACACTGACGGATTGTTTTGTCCACCACCTTCATTTTCCAACACGACAACAATCTCCATTAGTTTTCGCTATTATCATAATTGAGAAATGTTTAAATTTCCTTTAGGAATCTTACTGATTGGTCGACTATGGGGATGAGGGATTGCAGAAGTTTGGCAACATTGAACTTGATGTTTGGAACTCTGCACAAGATTGGATATGTGCAGCAACACGTTAAAACTAAAGATTTGTTGTTACGTGAAGGAGTTTGGCCAAAGACAACTCTATCTATATCAATCTGTGTTATACCTGTCTTTTGATGCTTCAACCACCACAGGAAGAAACTTAGAGCAAGTGATTTCTGATCCCATTACAGGAGCCATTAGAGATATTGCACGTAGCACCATCATCCTATGGAGGTAGTGCGGATTGTTGACCATGTCCAGTACCTGCTTACATGAACAGAGTCAATTCGGAGATCTAAATAATACTTATAATTTATGCAGCTTTTGCGAGTTCAAAGAACAAACCTGTGGAACTAAATGTTGCATTGCCCATTCCGGACCAAACTCCTCTGCGAGGCGCTTTAGGTTGTTTGCTGCAGCTTCACGGATAGAGTAGACCTGAAGAAGGAGAACAAACAAGTGTGTCAATATCGAGAATCACAAGTGAACGGGAAATTCACGCCAACATCAAAGATCTTAGATTAAGGATTCAAGATAAAAACCTTGTCCTGCAGCCATTGCATGCAAAGGGCTCCGAGCTTGTCATCGAAGAACCCTATACCTAACTGGCTGGCCAGCAGAGGAACATACTCTATTATCGCAAGACGGACCCTCCAGTGTCGATCCTCAGCAAGCTCCACAATCGCCGGTAACAAGGATTGTGATAGCAGGTCAATTCCAATAACCTGCAGTAAAAGACATTCAGTCACCAGTTTATAAAAGTAGCTCGATCTAAAGCACACAAGTGCGATGCAACAAACCTGGTTGACTTGATCTAGCTTGCTTATGATGTTGAGGCGCACATCAGGAAATTCATCTTTCAAAAGAGATAGAAAAATTGGGAGCAGATGCTCGATGGTCGAATCCTGTATTGAAGATTTTACTATGTTAATAATTATTGATAAGGTCTGCAGCACCATTTTTGGAACTGGTACAACAGAGCCATAATACATGGTGGCTGATACTGTTGATGGTATGACCATAAAATAATATTAAGCCCTAGAAAGTAGTCACAAGATGCAAAAAAATGTTGGCTATCTTCAGTTCATACCTTCCCAAGGATAGGAGCCATTCCCATTATTACTGAAGCTAGAGCCGAGCGGACATGTTGAGAAGAATCGGATGATAATTCCTGCCAGACATGAGACATGAGTTAGAATCAGAAGTTTACGAGACAGGGGACATGAAATAGCCCGTTTACATGGAATTTGACGAAATTTATTAGCATAGAGAATGTACCTTCACACAAGGAAGGATGTGCTGAATAGCAAGCTCTGGATCCAAAAGCCTACAGAATTTGGTCACTTTTCCCGCTGCTGCTATTCTCACTTCAGCCTCATTGTCCCGTAGCAATCTCACATATGCTGGAACCAAATCCGTTCTAGAGATAATACAACATAAGTTTCGTGTCAAAATTATAAGATACACGTACAAACATAAAGGCATCACCCAAAGCTCTTATTTGTACGAAAAAACAAAGAAAACTTCGAACAAACGCTCTTATACGTACATGTGCTTGATGATCACAAAATGATTTTACAAGAAAGAAAGCCTCGATCTAGCAAGGATGGCAAATAAAACCCCGAAATGTCACAAGCCACGTACCTCGTGCAATCAGGACCCACTGCCTCACAAAGTTCATAAAGCTGATTAGCAACCATGTAGCGCACCCTCCAAGATTTATCCTGCTCTCAGAAAACAAAACATATAGCATCGAAAAATATTAGAACTGCAAACTTTTACAAATGAAAACTAGGCATGAAATAGAAGAGATATGGATCTAAGATCTTAGAGGCCACAGTGAATCGACAAATACATAAAATGCGAAAGCAAAGCTCAATTTACCTGAGAGAAGTTAACAATAACAGGTAAAATGCGTGCAACACAATCCTGGGGTTCCAACAACTTTCCAAGAGCTGCACAGCCTTCGACAGCCAACAGTCTAACAGAATCTTGGTCTGAGATAAAGATTAAAATTCAAACAACATTAGCACGGAAACAAACATATCCAAAGAGTTATGTATCTGCTATAAAAGGTTTCTTCATCAAACTTGGCTTCTTAATTTCAAACGTGATCTATCTACCTTGCTCTTGGGGTCCATGCAAACTATTTCTAAATAATGATGAGCACATTCATAAAGACAAAACGTATTGCAAGCATTAAGTACCATCTTTAGTAAGACCATCGAACATAGTCATGATCTCAGCGTTCAAGTAGGTTGACTCCACAGTCGTAGCAAATTTCCCCAGGTTAGATGCAGCAGCTCTTCGCACCATCGGCATATCATCTTGGCACAGCAGGCTATAAGTAGACCGCAACTCGGTCTTCAGCACATCAGTACAGCCTTGGTATGCAACATGAAATATACCACATGCAGAAACTCTGGCTGCAAACCATTCACCAGCTGCAAGTCTCTACAAGACAAAGAAGAGCACAAAAAAAAAAATAGCCTTGATTGGTAAAACTTGAACGAACTAATCAAAGGGCTAAAACAAATTCTCGTCTCATCGTCTAACCTTCAGAAGAGGGACAAACGAGTCAACAAGATCACTTTCTCTCATTTGAGATCCGATCTTGCAAAGCGAGTCCACAGCTTTTTCTCTCACGCAGGTCTCTTCAACGGTGCAGAGAGATTCCAGAGGAGGGAGAAGAACGTGCGCATACTCGATTCCTCCGACATAGGGAATAAAAACTCCCAATTCTTCAGCCATTGCAAGGAGAACCTCGTCGTCATCGTCACTGTTCTCACTCAGAAATGGGATTAACTCCTTCCTTGTGCGCTCTTCCCCAAGGGCACGTGCTATTGTAGATAGCCGTCGGATCGAGTTCAAACGAAGCTGAATATCATCATTCTTAAGCTCATCAATGAGCACAGCAATGGGATATAACGGTTCATCTACCATGGCCATCCTGTTCCCACCTTTATGTCAAGTTCGATAAAGTCACTGCAATGAAGAAAAACACAGCTAATTCGTATGAGGAAAACTTGAAAACGTAAAAGTAGCTAATTTCAGCTGCAACCCATCACTGTAATTTACCAGGTCAGAGCTAATTCCGATAAGAGATTAAGCAAAAGCCAAGGTATCAGAGAGAGAGAGAGAGAGAGAGAGAGAGAGAGAGAGAGAGAGAGAGAGAAAGATTTCGGATCTCGAAGCAAAGAGGATTCAATTATTTAGAAATAAATCCGAATAATAATCACAGATCCTGTAGAAACTACGGCCACTCGAGTGTTATCAACACCTTCATCCATTTTTTCCTCTACTATCACAAAAAGGATAAGAAAATCTGCGCAGACTGCGAAGTTAATCGGAAATGGAAAACAGAAGAAGCGAGAAACTCAAGACGCGCCCCAGATTCATCCGCTCGAAGGGAATGTGAATCGGAAATGAAGCCGTAAAGATGAGATCTTATGATGCGTAAAGAGAAAGTGGATATCATCTTACCGATCCAGGCGTCTGACGAGAACTGCTTCAGATTCCGAGGTGCGAGACAAGGAGAGAAGAGAAAGTTGCGAGCCAGAAAATTATATTCTGCGTTTGATTTTGCCAAGGATCGGATGAAAATGAAATAAAGGACAAAAGTTGATAAAGGAAAAGTCCAATTGGGCCATGTTTAGCTTATTGGGCTTTTTGTGCTTCATCTCGTCAGACCCATTTAATCAACATCTCATTTTAATCTCGGTCAATCTTTTCAACAAAACAGTCTCTGTTGTTCGTATCAAATCTGTTTTTTTCTTTTTCATCAAAACAAAAGTCTGAGTAGAAAACTTCCCACTTGAGTTTACAACTTATAACTTGCGAAAAGGAATTAGGAACTTATTTCACCACGAAAAACAGAAGAAAGTATATCAATTGTCTATACAGATCAACTGTCAATATAAACTGCAAATGCTTCTGCTAATCTCTGGAGCTGAAGCATCTGCCGAGTCTGGTCCACAATCCAGCTTTCTCTACTACCTTGTTCTGTGTCTCACTAGCTGGCTCTTTGAAATCGGCTTTGGTGCTAAGCTCCTCAAATGCGTTAACAACATTCTGGAGCCTAGCAACAAACTCGATCAATAGAGACGCAAATGTGGCCAGCGACAAAGAACTCGCGCTCTCGTATACTTTAGATTCAATCTCATTGATCATGGAACCGCCTATGAATGAGACGCTTGGCCAGTGTTCACGGTTCCTGAGCATCATACTCTCTGTTGAAATCCATACCTGAGAGTCATTACCAGCTTGTGGATTCTGATGATGATTGGTGTTGTTGTTGTTGTTGTCCCAAATCTGGCTGAGTGATTGGATCACTTTGGTCTCGTCGTCTTTGGCTTCGTGATAGTTTTGCTGCGCTTCTTCAGCATCGGCTTTCTCTTTCATAGCAGCCCAGCTTTCTGAGTTGACAAGAAGGAAAGAGTTGCTGTCTATTTTCATCTGCAGTTCCTCTGCTGCTCTTTGAACTTCTTTCAGAATGTTCCCTGGGTTTAGCTTCTCCATCTTCTCCACTTTTTCTCCAAACAACCTCAAGACTTTGGCTCCTTCGTTTCCAACTCTCTGAAGTTCCTGACGGAAAGCCTGTCTTTTCTCTGGAGCTGCCTGCAAAATGCAAATCACACACCCATTGATATCACTAGCTTTAAGAGGCCTTTTTGAACATAACGATTGGAAACAAAAACATCTCCTTGAAGTTATAAAAGAAAACTTCCTCATTAATAATCACTCACAATCTAGAGCTGAATAGCAACAGATTATAAAATAGGAGACCACACTGACTCTGCAGCAATATGGTTCCTTTAGATATTATCTTGGTTTCAAGAAATGTTCAAGCAATTGAATGACAGACATTACACTTGTTTCTTAACAAATCAGGAAGAGTAACCTAGTAGAATTTGGAGCAGTTGGGCATCATTCTAACATCAAGAATCTCGGTGTCATGCCATAAATAGAATTGATATAGCAGGAATCTAGTTTAGTTACCTGAATTTCTGAAAGAATGCAGCCATGCATTGCCATGACCATGAAAGCGCAATGCCTCACCGCACCACTAAGTTTGACATAGTTAGCCCACGGATGGTGGAAAGTCCTGTAAGGTCCATGTGGAGGCTCCCATACTGCAAAATCAAGCTGCAAAAACAGAGGTGCTTATTTTTTTTAATCACCCAAGTTCTTTCGAAGTTATCTAATGCTGCTGCTCAACAAAAATTACTCTTAGGGAAAACACACCAGAGAGTCTTCTTGGCTTGTAGATTGGACTACCGACCTGTACCCACTGTATAACGGGTCATCCGAAGCTTGGTACGTGAGAATCTTTGAAGGTATCCTCTCGTATTCAACACATTGCAAGTACCCATTCACACATCCTGAAAAAGTTTAGGAAGGCACAAACAAATAATCAGCCCCAAACCCAAAACAAAACAAGAGACAGAGCCATGTTATTATATATATATGTATCTCTCTCTCTCTTTCTCTCTCTCTCTCAGTCTACCTTCGAGGGAATTGGCCACACTCTTGAAATTCTTAACCACTAGTTTATGGAGGTCTTCCCCAGCCCAAATCGGAAGTATAAATATGTTGACACCTAAACAGATGCTTGCACCAACCAGGATTAGCAAAAACCTGTAGTAAGCAGTGCTGAAAAAATCTCTGCTGTTGTTTCCGGACACTAGAACGATGCAGTATGTCAACAAAAAAACCCTGAATGCATATTCATACGACTTCATCGCCGGGTAGAGTTTCAAATAACTTGCACTAAAACCTGATACACAGACCAAAAACGTCAGCAATTAAAAAGAAAAAGAAAAAAGAGAGGTGTTAATTTATGACAATGGATGGTTACAAACCTGCAATGAAAATACTGACAATGATAATTTCTTCCTCGAATTCTCCAGCTGAAACAGAGAGTCTTGCTATGCCTAGAGCAAGTCCTCCAGCAGAGAGTGTGCCTATGGCTCTATTGAATCCTTTGACCAATGTTGCTCCTGCAACAGAAAATAAATTCAGATCAGATCAGAGATCTCTGAGATCAAACAAGCAAGCAAGCAACAGATTCCATGTTAATAGAACATCAATCATTCAAAAACCATTCACCAGATACACATAGAGATTTTGGATTTGTTTGATTACATAATCAGGAAGATTCAATTGAAGAACAGATAAGCCCTGAATCTAAAAAAAAAAAATCACGGATTCAGTACCTATGCTATACTCGAAGACGACGACGACAGTAAGGATCGCCCAGACGGCGTATTTGCTAGCGTCACGGAGTGGCTCTTTGAGGTAGATGACGAAGGAGCAGAGCGCGAGAGCCATTCCCATCTTGACAGAGAAGTAAAGTTTCCGGCGATCGGAACGGCCCATCTCGTACAGTTTGGCAGCGATGTCATAGAGAGCTTTCCAGGAGGCGACGATCCCGTCGGAGAAAAAGCGGAAACACCGGAACTTGGAGCGACGGTCGTCGATGACGCTGGAGTCATTGAAGCCGAAATCTGAGCAACCTTTTCGAGAGAGAAGGCCTTCTCTGGTTTGGTCCTCGTACGACTCCAATTTGCCAGCCATTGATCTTTGATTTCTCTTCTCCCAGATCACAATTTTCACAGATTCATAAACAGGGAGGGAGGGAGGGGGGAAGGGGGAAGAGAGGGGGGTGGGGGGTGGGGGTGGGTGTGGTGTGAGTGATTATGACTTTTTAAATAATTAACGATGGATTTTGTTTTTGTTTTTTTCTTTCCATTAGCAAATCTCAAATGATGATCTCAGACTACCTCTCTGACTTCTACGGTGCAAGATGCAATTTGTTTCATTATTTTACCATATATAAAAAGATGAAACAATTACACGCATCAACTTTCTACATATGAAAGTTCATGCATCGAATCGTGTTGGTTTTTCTATAATTGTCAATTTGTCATGATTTAAAGGAATCAGATGAAGATGATATGAAAAATGGAGCAATATTGAAATATGCAAACAAAAATTAAAATTGTCTCGTTGTATCTATTTTGGAGTTCTTCATAACTTTCTTTCATTCATTCTCGTCAATAGTATACTACTATACTCTGCTCCTTGTTCTGTATGCCTTCGGTGTCTTTGGAGTTTCAGACGACATTGTGTCAATCTTACCTGTATAAGTCATATCTAAGCACTAAAGTAAAATAAAAACCCTAACATTTAGCTAGTTCAGTATTCTTCAGTCATTAGTCTTGGTGGCACCCTTTGACAATGGAAGAGATATATTCGGGAGTACCTATGTTCAAAATATCGCTTATCGCTAATCGTTCGGTCGAACATAAAACCGCTAATAATACGGAGATTAATCGGAGCGGAATTTTAGGTTTATTTTAATATATTTTAAAAATTATATTGATATAAGACATTATTAATACAAAAAATAATATAAATTCTTAATATACATATGATTTTTCTCAATTTACAAACATTTATAATACAAAAGATAATAGTTTTACTCACAAATATTACAAAAAAAAATATTAAAAACATACAAAAATATATAAAGGATGATAATAATAAGTAAATAATGATTAAGGTTCCATGATTGAAAACAAAATCGAAATACCAAACATATATCAATCATATCTCTCGCACGAAATCATATATTTCCAACCTATATAAAATATTTGATCAATTCACATATACTAAATAAGACAAAATAGTCAAAGTTTGTATTTAGAAGATAAATCCTCAAATTGATTTGTTCAAAACGATTAATCACATGTTTTTTTGGTTAAGATAACTCTAGAAAAAATAAATTTTCATTTTTGGATCGAATTTTACAAATGATTATCAAACTGAGCCAATTATATTTTAGAAAATATAAATTTGACCTACCGATTTACAGAATTTGTTGGCGATTATTGTAATTAATCGGATAAAATCGGTATCTTTACGGTCACCCCCTTGAAGCGATTAATGCTGATATTTAGATGGTTAATCGGAAAAATCGGGGATTTTTAGAACGTAGGGGAGTACCAATGCTGATATTTCTGTTGCTCGGGGAACAGCTTTTGAATGCAAATACGATTGTTGATGAGTGTAGGACCAATAGCAAGAAGAATGAGACAGCTTCGTTGATAATGAAAGATGAGATCAAGGAATTGATGAAAATGTTTATGGATGGAAATAGTGAATAAGTGAAAGAGATAAAAAGAAAGGCTAGTGAACTTGTTGAGATCTGTCGAAAAGCGGTTGCAGAAATCCGTTTCTGATGCATATGTTAACAGTGGTCGTTTCATCTTTATATACTAGTGGAAGATATGCACATTGCGCAGTGATATGTTATNTTTTTTTTTTTTTAAAAAAAAAAAAAAAAAAAAATGCAGTAGCCCAAGGATACATTTTTTTTTTATCTTTTTAGTTTAGTTTAGTAAGTTAATGAAGGAGTAGATCGGAAAAGCTTGGAAGAGAGGTTACTTGCTGTATGGTCCACCAGGAACCGGTAAGTCCACCATGATTGCAGCCATGGCTAATTTTCTAAACTACAACATTTATGATCTCGAACTCACGGCTATAAAGAACAACTCGGAGTTGAGGAAGCTTCTTACAGCAACATCAAGCAAATCCATTGTTGTGATCGAAGATATAGATTGCTCCGTAGATCTCTGCGGTGACAGAATCAAGAAAGACAGAAACACGACGGAGAAGGATGGAGAACAAGGTAAATATACAAATTCTGTTACACTCTCCGGGCTTCTAAACTTTATTGATGGTATCTGGTCGGCTTGTGGGCAAGAAAGGACTGTCTTGTTCACAACAAACCACTTGGAAAAGCTTGACCCAGCTTTGATTAATTAGGAGAGGAAGAATGGATATGCACATTGAGTTGTCTTACTGCACTTACGGAGCGTTCAAGAATCTTGCCAAGAATTACCTGGATCTTGATCTTAATGATGATGATGATGACCATCCTTTCTTCAGAAAAATCAAGTCTTTGTTGAAGGAGACAAACATTTCCCCAGCTGATGTCGCAGAGAATCTGATGGCTAGAAACCATCAAATTGACGTTGTTGGATCCATGAACCTTCTAATCCAAGCTCTGGAGAACATTAATTACAGTCAGAGGAGACAACATGATGAAGACAAGAAGAAAAACCAAACGGTTCAGAACATTTGGTTGACGGTTATGATGACGGCTCAGTCTTGTTTGATGAGAATAAGGTTATATTGTTCTTCTTTTAATAAGTTTGCAATGTTTGGTTTACATGTTATTTCCCTTCTGTAAGAATAAAAAATCATAAAAAGTAAGAAGATATGGAACTCGATGAATTTAGAAGTTGAAAGAGGGAAACTAACTTAAAGTGCAGAGTACAAAGTTTACACAAAGTGGAATAGAAGTAAACACTTGAAAATCTCAAAATTCCAATCTGATAATTTTTTAGACATGTGAGAACTACAACAGTACCACAAGGTAAGGCATGTTGTTTATCTAAGGATATTAAAGTATACGGTAAAATATGTATAAGAAAGATGATTTTTGGAATATAATATTATTTTTTTTTAAGAATAATCTTTCAATAGAAAATGAAACATGTATTTTTCAAAATAAAGTCTTCCAAATAAATAAAAATAGGTGTAAAGTTTATTTGACATGAATTTGTAATGGCATTTTTGTAATTAAGTATCAAAGTTGTATTTTTCATTTTCTAAATGAAATTGCACAATTTGATTATTATATAGTTCCAAAAAAGAAAAGGTTCTCACAAATCCTTTCTTCAGTATATAAAAAATCTGAAAAATCCTATATCTTCAGCAATATGGAAATTGTCAGTCTATATAATAAAATCTAAACGCATAGTATTTGTTTTTCTTCCATTTTTTGTGTGTAGAAACTTGTTACTTTTTCGTTCGAATGGTTATCGGAAAAAAATTAAAAGACAAAGAGAAATGCTTTTATAGAGTAAACAAAACGGCATAACAAGTTTTAGCGAAAATTGAGGGGAAGTAACCGAATATAAAAGCGATTGAAAGCTTTATTATCCTGAGAAAAGGAGAGAGAAATTCAGAGTAAGCTCACATAAGGTAGGTGAAAGATTCTGTTTTTTTCCGGATTTCTTCATGAATTCATGAATTAATACTAAAATCAAATTCTTCTCTGAACCATTTCTTCCCTTAGATTTGCTTACTGTAAGTCTGTCGCTGTAATTTATGTTTTTTTATCTTCTCTTTCTAAAGATCTTCATCGTCTTTGTATCGGAGTTTTAAACTCAAGAACCTTTTTAAAAACTTTTTCTTTTCTGTTCGTCTCTAACAACTATCACGGATCTGTTGTTTAAAAACGCCACCGACTTTGATTTCTTTCCTTAAGGGTTTTAGATTGTAGTCCTTTTTTTGATCTGCGAGTGTTCGTCACTTACCTTCTGGGCTCTGTGTCTTTTGAAGAACAGGAACAAACAGTGTTTGAAGTCGGGATTTTTCGGGGGTTTCGAGGTGGAAAAAAGGAAGATCAAAAGGCGTTTGTAACGCGGATTTATGTCGGCTGTGTTTGAATCGGCTGTGATTTTGTCTCTGTTTCACATCTCTTTACCGATTCAATCGTCTGCTTTGTTCTTTGGTCTGACGGCTGTTCTTAACGCTCTTCGCTTCTGCTCAAAGCAGAGGTTTGTTCTGGAGGTCCCATCCATTTCCATGGGCTTAAGACCTAAAAGGTATGACCTTTCCTCTCTCTCTCTCTCTCTCTCTCTCTCTCTCTCTCTCTCTCTTTTCTTTAACCTGTGTCTGTGTGTTCATAAAGAATCTAAATTGGTTCTGGGTTTTTCGATTTTGTGCAGGACTTGTTCTGGTGTTGAAGTCTTTGGGGGTTTTCACAAAAAGCAAAAATTGCCCTTTTTCATAGTTCGCTGAAACAAAAAAAAAAAGCTTTGAGATTTCGAGTGGGTGTTGGCTTTGTTCTTGGTGTTTAAAGAAAGCTTTGAGATTTCTGATTCCTTCAGCAGTTTTGATCAGAGATTTTGAGAGGGTTTTTGCTGTGTGAATCAGAGATATGAAGAAGTCCTGTAAAGAGAGATTGTTGAGGAAAGTCCGTATTGTTGTGAATGACCCTGATGCTACTGATGATTCCTCTAGCGACGAGTGTCTCGAGTTGCATAAACCTCCAAAGGTAAAGCGTATTTTCCATGAGGTCACTTTCCCGTGTCAGCTCTGCGATAGGTCTCAGGATCCTTGCCACGTTGTCAAAACCTTTAGAAAGAAACCGTCCAACAATCCTGTGGGAGTGAGGCTGAGGAGATCAGGGAAATGGGCTGCTGAGATTAACCACCCAATCACCAAGACTAAGAAATGGTTGGGTACTTATGAGAATGTTGAAGAAGCTGCAAAGGCTTATGCTGACAAGAGAGTTGAGTATGATGCATTGGTCTCTTCGGGTCATGCTTCTGTTGCATCAGTGAATAGCCAGCGTTTGTGTTCTCCTTGTGTTAATGCCGATGATTCGTCTGAAGGAAAGATGTCTGTGGACAAAGATGCTGATGCTGCTGCTTCAGGTGATGTAAGCAAGGAAGAGTTTGTGGGTTTCGAGTTGTCTCATCTGCAAATCCCTGATCTGAGCTTCTTAGCAGCAGAGGAAGAGTCTATGGTTTCTGGTGGAAATGGTATGGAGCTAGACTTTGACGATGGTTTCTTTATGGATGACTTCTCTTTGCTCGATGATGATATCGACGTTTGCGGGTTAGATAACGGCGTCGTTCCTCCGAGCGAGCTACCTGATTTCGATTTCGCAGATGTGGATCTCGAGCTTGGTGATCTGAAGTTTGCCTTTGCTGATCAACTGCCGCCGCCTCTCAATATCGCTTGCCCCTGAAGTGTTTTTGGTTGCAAGCTTATCGGTTTAATCGTCATTTCGTTTTTAAGACATAATTACAAACTGTGTAAGCTCGGTTTAGTTGTTAGTTTCATTTGCTGCGTATCATAGTGGTGACATGAAGAAGAAGGTAGAAAGAAATCATGATCTCCTTCGGATGTTGGCTTCACATGTTTTGAAACCTTATTGAATCTTTATGTTTGGGAAATGTGTTGTTCTTCGTTGTTCATCTCGCTTCTTTTCTTGTAATGCAACCTCTGAGACCATAAGATTGAAAACGACAGGTAAAAAAAGTAACACTGTAACGTGGTTAAAATTCTGCAACGTAGGAGTTGAATTATTCAGTTGTTGATTTTTCAATATACATATATATTATATAACAGCTGGATCGCATTTTATGCTTTTGAGGGCGGCTAATTGTCACTGTGTGAGTTATTGAGCGAGCAAAATCAAATGGAGACTCTTCAAAGTGGCATTCTCCACTATTATTGTGTAAATATTACGAGACACTGACACGTGCTCTTGTACCTTTCATTGTACGGACATGTCCATGTGTAAAGCACGTGACGCACACTATCCGTCTATCTGCGAGTTTAACACATTCTAACAACTCTCAGTCCAAAGAAAGTCCACAAGACATGAATTAGATGGGTGATGAAATCTGCGATCTAGTAAGTAGTGAGTAAATTTTAAACTTTGATAGAAAACAATAGTGCTGCGGTATCATCATTAGAGATCGTTGGTGTTTGAATAAAGTCCAACAGAGTAACATAAACTCGATCACTTTTGTATCATAGAATGAGATAAGGTTTAGTCTTTCAGAGTAGACCCTTGTCACTTTGTCAGTCATCGAACATTTCAGCCAAGTGCATGTATCTTTCTTGTGTCCAAGCTATGAGGCATGTCTCGCCCTTCTTCACTACCACACCTGAAAAAGTTTATGTTTTTACGTAAATACACCAAAACATGTCCCTTCTTCACTACCACACCTGAAAAAGTTTATGTTTTTACGTAAATACACCAAAACATGTCTCAAAGTTTTAACTTTCAACTTTCAAAATAGAGAGTATATAGTATAAATTATAATTGGTCTTCTCGATAATCTCTAGCCAGTGAGCCACTAAACTCGACGAGCATATGATTCTCCCTTGCTGCTTTAGGCTCTTCCATTGCTAAGATTTGTGAAGCAACTACATTGTCTATGTGCACAAACCCTCCCCTGAAATTTGGGTTTATTCTCCACGAATACCTTGTCAAACAAGAAACTGCAGTGAGGTGTATTTGCGATATTGAAATGTAACTGTGAATAGTGAATATATATATATTTCTCGCTAACCTTTGAGGGTTTGCTAGACTTTTAATATTTTGACTTAACTTAAAAGTCTAAAATTAACCAAACACACTTTAAGTGATTTAATGTCCTAAACGTTCTCCATATATTTTTCACAGCCCAAATTCCTCATTTTGTATGCTCACACAATTGATTTTTCTTGATATTTTTATAACGGATCCATTGTTTTTGGGTCCTGGGTGGTTGTTCGACCATATTCAACCAGGTTTAACTATATTCTAAAAATAATTCATATGATTTTATTATATGTTTTTTTTTTCCCCCAATGATTTTATATGTTATATTTTGTTTTTTTTTTTTTTTTTGGTCAAAGAGAGGGGATGAATCCCCCGTTTTATTCAAAATAATGAAGAAATTACAATCTTACTTGGCGTGAGCTTGAAGTCCCAGCCAAATCGTCCACAAACATTGGATTGACAACATCCGGAACAAAATCAAAAGAATGAAAACCCAAAGGTAATGAAAAAGCATAGTTGGCTAACCCATCCGTAAGACGGTTAGCTTCCCTATACACATGTGAAATTCGGACTATTCAGTCCCTTGATATGAAGCCATGGCACAAGCGTACCAGGAATGACAATGGATTCGCCTCGCTAATCCCTGTCCGAAGGAAACCAACAACCATTTCCGAGTCAACTTCCAGCTCTACCCGCTGTGCTCTACCTTCCCACGCAATACATAGCCCATAGTACACACCCCAGAGTTCAGCTAACGGGGCTGTGCAAACTCTGATATTAAGAGCAAAGCCGCGGGACCATGTTCCATTCTCATCTCGAACAACTCCCCCTGCAGTCGCTAGCCCTGGATTACCTCGCGATGCATCATCTGTATTCAGTTTCACCCAGCCTGAAGGTGGATGTATCCATGCAATTTGTCGCTCCACTCTCCCCAGCTGTAACCTTGTAGGCTTGTTAACGTTTACATGCGCCAGAGTCACCTCCCGTGCCTTTTCCTTCACAAATCTCACCCTATCTCGACATTTACCTGAACCCTGAAAGACATTAATGCATCTTCATTTCCATCCCCACCAAACAGTCATTGCAAACAAAGTATGCCAGGTAGTGTCCCCAACAACCTGATCGTCACCAAGGTTAGAGAACACCCATTCGAGTAAAGAAGCAGCAAAGAATCGTTGTCTCTTTGCGAGTGGTACTATCCGACGCCAAACTCCCTCTATCGCTGGACAGTCTCGAAGGATATGAATGATGGTTTCTTCACCGCCTTTACACACCTGACAAACCCCCGACGCGGAAAGGTGCCTTCGCTGTCTCTCCATGTTCGTCATCAAAACCTGGTTCACACCTAGCCAAAGAAATGTGCGAACGCGTTCTGGGGCTACAACTTGCCAAACCCGTTTGAAAATAGCACCCAAATCCTGACGAGGAGTGTTATCCTTCGTAAGGACGGAAAAGGCCGAGGCAGCCGTGAACCAGCCATCAGAGCTTTCACGCCACGAGAGTTGATCCCTAGAGCCAGTAACATAATCAATCACCAATGCCCTTAAGTGCAGAGTCAAATGAGCTGGAATAAACTGCTCCACCTGCTTTATCAACCAACCATTTCTCCAAAAGTCAGAGACTCGGGTTTCTTCAAATCCGTTTGGTAGAGGCATTGTAGCAAAAGTGGAGAGAGGTGATTTCGTCAACCACCTGTCCGTCCAAAAACGTACCACCTTGCCATCTCCTTGAACCCAGCTAAGACCTGGTACAACAACTTCCCGTAGCCCCATAGCAACACTTCTCCATGTTGACGACCATGGACCCTTCGCCACCATCCAACTCGAGTCATGAACCTCTTTCACTCTGTATTTCTCTCGTAAAATCCTGGCCCAAAGGCTCTTATCATCGTGGAGCAACCGCCACCCAATCTTTGCTAAAAGTGCTTTATTCATATCAGGTGATGAACGTAACCCCAGACCTTCCTCAGCTTTTGGTCGACAAACTCTCGTCCAGTTCAAAAGATGTTGCTTCCGCTGTTCTGTGGTACTTCCCCATAAGAATGACCGCGATATACGGTCAAGGCTACCAAGAGTGGATTTTGGCAATGATATAGTACTCATTGTATGTATTGGAATCGAGGACATGACAGCTTTCATAAGTGTCAGCCGTCCCACAAAGCTTAGACATCGCCCTTTCCAGCCTGCTAGGCGAGAGGAGACCCTAACCAGTGTTTCCCAAAACGTGTCTTTGTTTATTCTCTTCTGCAATACTGGCATTTTGAGATACTTTCCCAGGTCTCGTGTTGATTTAATCCCACTCTCCGCAGTAATTAAACCCTCCAGGTCGCGACTCACATTCGCAGAGAAGAAGATCTTAGACTTCTCCAAACTAACCTTTTGTCCCGATGCAACACATAAACTCTCCAATACACTCCGTATCACCCTGATCTGACTGACAGAAGCTTCAGCAAACAGGATGAGATCATCTGCAAAACAGATATGAGACAGTTCTGGACCTCCGCGAGACAGCCGAATCGGCTTCCACTCCCCTCTAGCCATTGAGCAATCAATTAGGTGGCACAGCCTCTCTATGCAGAGAACAAAAAGGTATGATGATAAGAGGTCACCCTGTCTTAAGCCTCTCCTTGGTACAAACGGCTCCGTTTGCTCCCCATTCCAGAGAAGGTGTCCAGCTACACATTGCATTATCCAAGTATACACATTGCATTATCCAAGTAATCCACTTCGTCGGTATATGTTATATTTTGTTTATGACTATGATATAAGAATAATATTATAAATATATGAACAATTTCTAAATATCAAATAAATCGTTTCACTAGTATATGATGTATGTATGATCTATTTCTTACATTTAAAAACCTAAAAAAATACTAATAAATCATGTATGGTCTAACAGTTGTTCTCACGTGTCTTGACAACGTGAGAGGCTATAAAGCTGGTCCCTCTAGTTACCAAATACTCTGCCATTTTATTTAGCTCTTTCCTGCTGATTTGGTGTAACGAGAAAGTGATTATGGGATTCACAATGCGGGTTAAGTTTGATTTCTGATTCACTTTTTGGTCGTTTTTTAAAAAAACTTTCAGTTTAATATTCTGGACACTATAAATCTAATAAAAATGTATTTACATGTTAGCCCGACTATTTGAGTGGATTTGAAACTGAATCTAGATTATAGACCAGTTAAAATCAAAGTGAACTTAGAGTTAATAAGCAAATAAGAAGCCTATTATTGACGAGCCCATATATCCCTACATATTATAAAGAAGCTTCGCCGGCCCTTGTTTTGGGTGATTGCCACGAAACATTAAACGTTAATATTAAATACCTTAAATTGGATGAGTGCCATGTAATTGGACAACTATATATCCATTATTTTTTTATTAAGAAAACTAGATTAGTGATCCGCGTTGGATTATATTTTAAATTTATAAAAGAATAAATTTTAAAAATTAACAAATCAGGGACAAATCAAACGATTCCTGTTTGAAAACATGTCATGAGTAATCATCAAACATGAAAATTGAATTTAAAATTGATATATAACAGAAACTACTATAGAAACAGGAACCTATGACACTACAAATATTCATTGTAACATTTTTAATAATTTGTACTAGTATAATAAATCAAGTGAAAAAAAAAATGTCTAAAAGAAAAGTTAATAAAAACCCATGAAAATTGTAAAACAATCCACAAAGTGTTTTTGATAAGAATATTAGAATACTGATAGATATAAATAACCCACGAATAATATTGCATAACCTTTGACAGTAAATTAGTTTAAAAATTTGAAGAGATTCCTAGACTATAATGTCATTATTTGGGAGGTTTATACTCAGTAACTACAGGGGACAAAAAGTACCAAAGTTGAATATGATATTCGTAACATCCCAACCTAACCTAAAGCGATCCTTGAGATTAATTTATGTATATTATTAAAAATATAGACACTAAACTGTCATATGGTTGAGAGTTGCAACTAATTCCTTTAATCCCAGTGTCGATAGCCTTTTTTTTTTAATAAGTGTAGTCTGTAACATGCGGTGTATAATTACTTAAGAGTTTATATTTAGAGGCGAAGATATATGGTTAGCCGCTGGTTGGTCCGACACCCTATAGATTTTAATATCGTATTATTGAACTCACAAAGAGGGACCACTTTTATATATCTTTGTATACTCTACACGTGTATGTTATAGTCTACACGACTCCACCAACTATATGTTGATATATACTATAATTACTTAATTTGTTGGAGTTTAGCTACTTTAACACCTCCCCCCAACCCAAAAAAATAACGTAACACCAAAACCGTTGTGTTAAGATTTTCCGGCAATGATTTGGTGTAGTTTAAGAGAGAGATATCGCCATCGGATGCAACAATTTAAAGCCGTAAAAAACAGTTAAAACATTAATTCAAACCCCACGATAAAAACGATAGGTAGTTCCAAACTTCCAACTTCTACAAAACTTAAATAAAAGGAGTACTTTTATTGAGAGACATTAATGATTGGGAGTAGTAAGTAAGTATAAGTTATAAGTCTAAATCAGTAATGTGAGCAAAATTCACGTGAACAGATGGTTAAGTGACAACTAACAAGTTATACTCGCCCAAAGTTTTAGCTGCGCAATAAATAAATAAATAACATCGAAGTAAGACTCTTTCAAGATGGTAAATGTCACATTACCAAACCTTGATTAGCCTTTAATTGACTTTTCAATGTGTTCAACTTTATCATTTTCCGAAATGAAGATCCCCATATATCTTCTTTTTTATAAGAAGATCCCCATATATCAATCCGTGTAAGAGCAACTCCTACGGGATCGGGTCTGCAAACACTAATTTTGGTGTTAAATTATCTTCAACCGAACTGCAAAACCGACACCAAATTTGTGTGCGTTTGTTTTATGAACATTATTGCACCATAAAAAAAAAATGTTAGTAGTACTCTCTATTTTAATGAATAAGTGATGTTTAAATTTTTTGTCCATCGATTAAAAAGTTTTTCAGTTTTTTTTTTTTGTTTTTTTTAAATAGAACATTTCAACCAGTAAACCAATATGCAGAATTACAATAGTTCAAATAACAAAAATATAATTAATTTTTCTATTGATATGTGAAAACATCAATTATTCGTGAACAAAAAACAGTTTCTAAAATATCATTTATTAGAGTATAAAAAAAAATTAGTGCGAGATTTAATTTCTTTTTATTATTTGTAATTTATATATTATAACTTTATATTGATATTATAATTAATCATTATAAGAATAATTAGTATCTATTAAAATTATTAAAAAAAGTTTTTAAAAATCTTATTTAAAAAAATAAAATATTAGAAAAAAAATGTAGTGTGAGATTTAGTATTTGTGATTGGAAAGAAAAAGTAAATGGAAAAAAAAAAAAAAAAGTAATGGTTGAAGTTGCTTTAAGTGTACCCTATCTTTTGATAGTTGTATTAACTTTTGTAGTATCTGAAGTGAAATAGGTACAGAAACACTAATGCCGGGTAAAAAATAATCTTAAAACATCGTACTACATCTTTGTTTCTTAAATGTGGAAATTTCTAAAATCAATCGATTGAGATATTTAGGATTAATTTTCATTTTCACCGATAAGTTAAATAAATAAAAATTATATGACCTTTGCGGCACCTTGTACAGTTGTACCCCACTCTATCTGTAACTTTTGAACTTGATTACAAAACACATTGACGTCTATCAAAAACGAACATATATAACTGACATATTTCATACTATATATTTTCTTACATATTCTTTCTGAGCAAACAAAAGATTTTAGCGATGAGATAAATCATAGAGGCTGAAGTTTAAAAATCTTTGCTGCTTAATCATTTGCTCCATAAATGATGTTGGCCTGGCTACAACTGGAACAAAGAAGAAAACTGATAGTATATGTTTGGAAAATGAATCATCGTGACAAAATAAAATTAAATAGAAATGGGCAGCTATAGAGAGAGAGAGAGGGCGTTGAGTGATGTGAAACTTGAGTCCATACATTAACTCCTCTCAACGCTCTGTTTCTCCTTTATATCTCGAACCTTTTCTCTCTTTCCTTTGTCCTCCAAATCTCATAGGCAAAAAGACCTTTACAATGCCTCCAAAAATGCCCGATATGTCGAGCTCCGTGAAGCCCAAATACGTGAAACTAGGTTACCAGTTCCTCGTCAACCACTTCCTTACTCTCCTTCTGATTCCAGTCGTAGCAACAGTCGCCGTAGAGCTTCTCCGAATGGGTCCAGAAGAGATCCTCAATCTCTTGAACTCACTCCACTTCGATCTCCTCCACGTCATATGTTCTTCTTTCCTCATCATCTTCGTTTCAACAGTTTACTTCATGTCCAAGCCACGCACCGTCTACCTTGTAGACTACTCTTGCTACAAACCTCCAGTCACGTGCCGTGTCCCTTTCGCTACGTTCATGGAACACTCTCGTCTCATCCTCAAAGACAATCCCAAGAGCGTCGAGTTCCAAATGAGAATGCTCGAGCGATCAGGTCTAGGGGAAGAGACTTGTCTACCTCCAGCTATTCATTACATCCCTCCAACTCCAACCATGGAATCCGCAAGAAGCGAAGCACAGGTCGTTATCTTCACCGCCATGGATGATCTCTTCAAGAAAACAGGTCTTAAACCTAAAGACATCGACATCCTCGTTGTTAACTGCTCTTTGTTCTCGCCAACGCCTTCTCTCTCCGCCATGGTTATCAACAAGTACAAACTCAGGAGTAACATCAAAAGCTTTAACCTCTCCGGGATGGGATGCAGCGCCGGTCTCATCTCCGTCGATCTAGCACGTGACTTGTTACAAGTCCACCCTAACTCCAACGCAGTCATAGTTAGCACTGAGATCATTACTCCTAATTACTACCAGGGGAAAGAGAGAGCTATGTTGCTCCCTAATTGCCTCTTCCGCATGGGCGCCGCCGCCATCCTCCTCTCTAACCGGAGATCCGACGGGTGGCGAGCTAAGTATAAGCTCTGCCACCTTGTCAGGACCCACAAGGGTGCGGAAGACAAGTCGTACAATTGCGTTTACCAGCAGGAAGACAATGAAGGTCATGTCGGAATCAATTTGAATAAAGATCTCATGGCCATTGCCGGAGAAGCCTTAAAGTCTAACATCACCACCATAGGTAACTTACAATCCTATTACAAATTTACAACATGCCTTTACTTTTTATATTTTTTTTCTCTCTAATTATAAATCATGACTCTCTAAGGGCTGGATTGGATTAACACGTAGTGCCTTTAATTCGCATAATAAATTTTTGCTTTAAAATGTTTAAAATTGTGGGTTCATATGAAATAAATATACAATTGTTCGACTCTGACACGAACTTAATGATATATATATATATATTTTTCACTTGAATTAACACAAATAATGGATTGAATAGGTCCTTTGGTCCTACCGGCATCAGAGCAGCTTCTCTTCCTCTTATCTCTTATCGGACGTAAAATCTTTAATCCAAAGTGGAAGCCGTATATACCGGATTTCAAGATGGCTTTCGAGCATTTCTGCATCCACGCAGGAGGAAGAGCGGTGATCGACGAGCTGCAGAAGAGTCTAGAGCTGTCGGGAGAACATGTGGAAGCTTCAAGAATGACATTGCACAGGTTTGGTAACACGTCGTCGTCTTCGTTGTGGTATGAGCTTAGCTACATAGAAGCTAAAGGGAGGATGAAGAGAGGCGATAGGGTTTGGCAGATCGCGTTTGGGAGTGGATTTAAGTGTAACTCCGCCGTTTGGAAATGTAACCGTACGATCAAGTCACCGACGGAGAGTGCATGGTCGGATTGTATCGACCGATACCCTGTCTTTATCCCTGAAGTTGTCAAACTATAAATAAGCCCCTCTCTCTCTCTCTGTCTATGGTTTTTTGTTATGGTTTGATCCGCTTAGGTTAAATTTTATATACTCTTTGGTATGTTGAAAAGATTGAAAAATAATAGACAAAAGTGAAAGAAGAGACGATAGTTTCATAAATGTTCATATCTGCGTCGTATATACTTCATCTTCATCTCTACATTTTCATTGTGGGTATCTATTTCAATTGTTCTTTCTTTCTTTCTTTTAAGTTTCTTGTGAGTCGTGATGTATCAAAATACCAAAAACTTATTTTATTAATTTCTATAATTTTTTATTATTATATTTTACGTTTCCCTTGAATCTGCTGACCTGATCTCAATAGTTGTTATCCCTAATGTAAAAGGCTAGTATAAAAAATCAGGACAGAGCAAGCAATTTGAGTAATTTGGGTTTGACCAATAAGGGATATGTTGTCATAAATATGGGTATTAGGGGGCCATGTGGTCATACAGTTGATAAAATCGACGGCAAACTCAGTTTGACTTTATGCACGGAAATTCTGGTGGAAACCTTAAAGTAAATAATTTGTTTTTTTTTTTCACTTTTTTTAGTTTAATTTCTATCACTTTCTGTATCATTTTCATACAATTATGTATCCTCCAGCCATTTGAATCGAGAAAACCAAATTTTGACGACTCTGAATGTCTCCTTATAAAAAGAGCTTGTCGTTTTAGAGCTTTTTCTCATATTAATTAAGAAACTCACTAAATTTGTTATTTTACCCCTATTTGATATTTTATTAAATTTGCTATTTTATTCTTATTAAATACATTATTTCTTTGATAAGAATAATCAATAAACTAAAATAATAAAGATAAAACTGAAAAACACTCTCTCTGTTCCACAATATAAGATGTTTTGACATAATGTATATGCAATTATCTAGATGTATTTGGACTCAAAACACATTTAGATACATCTATATAATTGTAGATACATTATGTCAAAAGATCTTATATTTAGGAATGGAGGGAGTATATTATTAATCTACATGGCAAATACAAAAAGATAAATAATATTATTTTTTTTGAGCAAAAATAAATAATATGAAACACAAATTTATCTTTAGAAGGACAATTAATATGAACGGGGTACACGAATGGCAGGATTTCAAACATAGTTTTTTTTTTTTTGAGCAAAGAGTTAAAACATAGTTAAATCCAAAAGGGAAGCAAAATTATAAGAGTGGAGAAAGGACAACTTCCAAGTCTCGATCCATCTTCAATTTTGCTAAGGCTCATTGCTATAGTGTATATTTGGCACCCCAAAAAAAAATGGTCTAATTAAAGGTCCATTGAAATTTCATAAATAATTTAGTCCAAATGTCCAATCTGGAAGAGGCCTATAACGTGCATTGTCATTCCTAGAAAAAGAAAAATTAATTGAAACATGTGGAAGCGAAGAGGTGACAGATACGTTGTCAGTCTCATCATAATCGGATCGGGATAGATAACTGCAATACTAAACTGGGCGGTTCTTTTAATTTTGTAATAACTAAAAGCAAGAATACGTGTGTAGTACGTTAAAATGTAGTCCATTCATGTAGTTAATTGTTGCCTCTACTCTCTCCCCAATGCTATTTTTTAGTTTCTTGCTAGTTACCCATACTCTCCATCAAACGATGCGTCTGTAGTGGCGACACAAGAGCATCTGAGCATGGGTAAAGAGACCAGAAAGCCGCCAAAACCGGGTTAGAACAACAACGGTCCCGACGGCAAAACCATACATATGATGTTTTTGTTGGAGGTATTCAAAATCAGAGATCAGAACAATCTGCAAATGTCACGAAACATCTTTCTCCCCGATGGAATTCATCATTCACGCCGGTGGGACCCACGTGTCACATCCATTGAGGCAAAAAAATGGTGGTTCCGTGAACTCTTTGAACGGATTGTTAACGTTGTGTATTTGATCCATTCAATGGGATTTTTTTTACTTTTTTTTAGTTCAAAGGGACCGTTGTGTAACAATTTTAACTTGATACTCTCTATGGCAGCGCAGCTGAAGTCTCATGTCTAGTGATTGTTCCGCAGTGGGGGACACACCAAGAAGTCACATTCCTTTTGAGATCCCAGAAAGTGAGCAGCTCTAACATCTGGATATGGTAACTGGATTAGAAGCCAACCTTCAGTCTTCAAACCTTGTCTTCCGGGATATACAAGTGAGAACCTCTTGGTAATTCAAAAAAAAAAAAAAAATCCATGTTGGCAATATGGTGGAGGGAATTAATTAACGTCATGGCGACTAGCAGCGTCTTACCTGAGCGCTCCCTTCACTACAAAAAATTAGGTAGATATCACTTATACAGTGTCAAAAACTTAAATGAATCTAACTAGAATCATTTATTAAAAATTGACATTAAATCTATGTTTTTACATCACTTTAAATCATTGATATCAATATTAACTTGATTAACATCAATTAAAATAAAATTGATACAAATAAATATTAGTTTACATCACTTTTAATAAACGACACAAATATATGTGTTTACATCAATTATAAATAATGTTAATATTTATTTCAGTTATAAAAAATGATGCAAACAAAATTTTGAATAAACAATTATTTATCACACATCGCTAAACAAGGAAGAATGATAGTAGTTTGTTTCTCTATATAATAACTTTATTATATAAGTAAAATCATCAATATGTATTTACATATATTTTTTAGAATAATAAATACAAAATGATTAATATTTTTGAATTTAGTATATTATGGAAAATAATACGAAATTTAAAATTTACATAATTTTTAAGGTCACTTATTTATGATTGATATAATAATATTATTAATTAAAATATATGATATAATTAAATATATATAAAATATCAGTTGTTATATGCAAAACATATAGTAACATCATTTATAATAATTGATGCAATTGTTTACTTCAATTATATTAATTGATGCAAATTTTTACTTTATTTGTTATAAATGATACAATATAATGACATCAATTGCAAAAATGATGAAACTAGTTGCATCATTTGTATTTAGCATCATAAGATATTAGAGTCATCATTTACATAATCATTTATATAAATGATGCAAATTCATTTATATCAATAAAAAAATGATATAAACTAAAAAAACAAATGACACTACACCCCTAATTTGTTATAGTGCTTTGAGTGTACAGGCTGAAACCAAGCGGCTTTGAGTGGGTTGAGGTTAACAAACATACTTCACTTGCGGATATCTGTTAGGTCCAGATTCGGGCCAAACGATTGTTGAGATCAACGAGTTTGGAACAAATGAAGTAAAAATGGACCTAACAGATATCTTCACGGGCCAATCCGTCCAGTTTCTACAGATGGACCATCTCAACAGATGGAAGTTGCAATTATCAGATTCTTTTGAAGTATCAGATGGAAGCTGCAGTTCCAAAAGAGTATGGTCATTAAGACCACCGACCTACAAAATTGCTTGAGATCAACGATGACCAACTTGCAGAAGACAATGATCTGTTTGACCTGTTGGAATTTGCTGACAGCAAGCAGATGTCATAGAAGATGCACTGATTCTTCTTCTTATTGTTTCTGTCTTTTTTTTTTTTTTTTTTTTCTTCTCAGTTTGGCACAGTCAAATAATGCTTTTGTCCGACTCAAGCAGATGTCATAGAAGATGCACTGATTCTTCTTCTTATTGTTTCTGTTTTTTTTTCTTTTTTCTTCTCAGTTTGGCACAGTCAAATAATGCTTTTGTCCGACTCGTTTCAGTATTCCTAAAAACTTAGATACTACATTTTATTTTACAGTTTTCAAACTGGATGTCATTGATTGTTAAACAGAATTCATCAAAGGTTCACTGTTTCAGTTAGTAGGTTCTCTGCTTCAATGAGTCGATCCAATGAGATCAGCTATAATAAACAAGACATATAATAAATTAGATAATGCATGCATGCTACTCGGCCATGATAGCATTATGGTTCTGACTCTTGTCGATCAAATTCCAATCTGGTGACCCAAGATCCAAGCATCATTAGACACACTGACAAGAACTCAAGACATAGACCATATTAAACAACACCCAACCGTGGACTATTCTTTGTGTACGATTCTCGTTTTAGTTCAGTGAAGGCACGCTCTGAGCCCTCAGATATAGGCATTTCTCTCCTTAAGTTCCTCGTTATTGTCTTGTGCCCTTAATTTGGAAACCCGAAGTCGTCCATCTTTTCAAGTGCATGTGCATATATAGTAGAAACATTTAATAGCTAAACACATAGTAATAATGTAGTGTGAAAAGTAATAATTTTTTTTCTAATTTGTGTGAAAAGACTCAAAAACATTATTTTTAAGAACATAGTAGATCTTAAAATTTACATTTTTCTAAAAATTAATTAATAAAATACATGGAAAAGCTAAAAGAAAATTCAATTTTATGGGAAAAAAATAAAAATCATCAAAGATACACTCAATGATAGAACCTGTTGTGCAACTTGCATTTCGATGAATACTTTTTTTTATTGTCCAACATTTATGTACACAAAATTAAACTTCAGAAGTGTGGTTATCCTGAACAATCATCGTAGAATCCGTATATATATAGTCTGATGATCTTTTAATCTTGATACATTAATGGATTTTATGGACATTCAGTTTCTTTTTCCACGGTTTAGCATACACAAAGAATGGTCCGTAAGAGTGATCATCATGAACACATACAAGATGTTGTTAACTTTTTTTTGGTCAAAGAGATGTTGTTAACTTTTTTTGGTCAAAGAGATGTTGTTTACTTGATTTATCCTTTTTAATCATGGACGTGCATGTTTGCAGTATTTACTATTTAGATGATTGCACACTAGACGGCCTATGAGAAACTCCTGGGCAGTGATGATTGCAGTAATATGCTTGCTCTTTCTTTTTTAAGAAACTCCTGGGCAGTGATGACTTATATATATATATATATATATATTTTTTTTTTTGGCATCGCTGTGATGAGTTATATAGACGATTAATAATTGCATATGAACGACTAACATAAAAAATATACATATATCCCAAGGACAATTAAGACAGTTAAATTTCTATCCCAAAAATTAAAAATCACTGTAAAATGTTTACTAAAATTTTAATATATTGTAGAACAAAATTGAAATATAATATGGAATAGAATATAAAGAAAAACAAAATGATATTGTAAATGCTGCAAAAAGTGTACGTTTACGATATCTCTGTTCCTTAATAATTTCTTAATAATTGATCTATTACTCACTGCAATTATTTGGATGTATCTGGATGTGTTTTGAGTTTAATAAATTCAAATAATTGCAAATACATTTTCTTAAAACATCAACTATTAAATAACGGAGGGAGTATAAGCATTCCTAATGTAAATGCTCATTTATTTTTTGTACTTAAGAGTATAAACAACAGAAACTTTTGATAGCCAAAAATAAATATTTCATCAAAACCACAAGAAGTCTTCAATAAACAAAAGCAAATAGAGAAAAAAAGGCAAATTATGCCTGGTTTCAAAAAAAAAAAAAAAAAAAGAGGAAATGGACAAGATGGGCCACACAAGAAATCCATTGGATAAAGAAGCTGACCAATTAAAAGACTATTACGAAGATCATCTTCAGAATTCAGCCAATCAAAATCGAGATAAGGCCTCCACATGGGTCCCACTGGTAGACATAAACACCCAAAAAGTGCATAAATTTTTTACTACTTCAAAATCAACTTGCAAAAGAGAACCCACTTCATGCGGGATAGTATACTCCCAATCTCAAACTCTCATTGCCCAATAGTATACTCCCAACTCTAGGAGGAAACTAAATCTAACTTTTTGCAGAGAGCAATAATTCGAGAAAATATTCTATTATCGAAATCGAACGCAAAATCAAGTCCCTCGGTGCTCTCTCCTCGTTGATGTTAGTTTTGTAGATTTCCTAAAGATATGAGAAGTTTGGCGAATGCTGTTGGAGCGAAGACGGCGAGGGCCTGCGACAGCTGCGTGAAGAGACGGGCTCGATGGTACTGCGCCGCCGACGATGCTTTTCTTTGCCAGTCTTGCGACACTTTGGTCCACTCAGCGAACCCTCTCGCTCGCCGGCACGAGAGAGTCCGTTTGAAGTCGGCCAGCCTGGCCGCGGTGGCCGAAAAGCGTAGCAGCCACTCAGCTTCTTCTTCTCCTCCTCCACACGAAGCTGCCACGTGGCATCACGGGTTCACCCGTAAAGCCCGGACTCCACGTGGCTCTGGCAAGAAGAGCAATCCGTCGATTTACCATGACCTGGTGCCGGAGATTAGTGTGGAGGATCAGACGGATAGCTATGAGCTCGAAGAGCAGCTGATCTGTCAAGTACCGGTTCTGGATCCGATGGTTGCCGAACAATTCTTGAACGATGTCATCGAGCCGAAGATCGAGTTTCCTATGATGATGATGGACAATCAGGAGGAGGAGGACGAGAACGCCGAGAGCTGCCTAAATGGTTTTTTCCCGACGGACATGGAGCTTGAGGAGTTCGCTGCTGACGTGGAAACTCTTCTCGGTCGCGGGTTAGATACAGAGTCTTATGCCATGGAGGAGCTAGGGTTATCTAATTCAGAGATATTTAAAATAAAAAGAGACGAGACAGAGGAGGAAGAAGAAGAAGAAGAAGAAACAAAATTAGTCGTGAACATGGGACTATGCTGCGATGATGATCCGGAAGACCGGGATGGAACGGTGCCGTTTGACCTGAGCTTTGATTACGAGTCACACAACACATGCGAAGAAGAGGAAATGAAGAATGTTGAGAAAACTAGTGCTGAATGCATTAAGGTGAAAGAGGAAGAGCAAAAGAATGTTCTGATGCTGAGATTAAACTACGACTCGGTGATATCCACTTGGGGAGGCCAAGGTCCACCGTGGATATCAGGAGAGCCACCGGAACTAGGCATAGACATCAGCGGGTGGCCGGCTATTTCCATGGTATGTTATATAAGAGCAATATTTGCAATTATGTTAAGTGAGATATATAAAGAACTAACTAGGTAAGGGGATATTAATTGGTCAATGAATGTAATAGCCAATTGATTTTGAATTGTAATTGCATGATTTTAGGGAGAAAATAGAGGAGAGACTCAACAGAAGCAGTACGTTGGTGGATGTATACATTCAAGTGGATTTGGGGATGGAGGAAGAGAAGCTAGGGTTTCGAGATACAGAGAGAAGAGGAGGACGAGATTGTTTTCTAAGAAGATAAGGTATGAGGTACGTAAACTGAATGCGGAGAAAAGACCTCGAATGAAAGGAAGATTCGTTAAGAGAGCTTCGCTTGCTGTTTCTGCTGCTAATTCACCACTAGGTGTGAATTACTGATCAGTATATTCATGTTATATCTCACTTTACTTGTTTTTTTCAAAAATGAAAAATTAAAGTTTTGGTGAACTTTTTTCTTCTGAGTCAACAGAAGTTTTTTTTTTTCTGCACGTAGTTGTGCTTTGTGGACCTGGTATGTACATAGGAATAACCAAATAATAATGTGACTTTCTTGTATGGATAAAGCACTGATGTATATATTATATCTGGTAAGAAGAATGTGCAAAGGCTTTTGATTGTTAAAGTTCGTTATTTACTATAGGCCGAAATTGAACAAACATAACTTATCAAAACCAGCACTAGTCCAAAGAGTTTCCACTGATTCTGTTGTTGAGTTTCATCCTTCACAAAAGTTATAAATTTCCTTAAACTTGTCATCTTTTTGGTTCCTAACAAACAATTCTATGCAGGAAGTTTAGTTAATTACTTTCAACAATTAATGTATTTAAGAATATCGGTTCAGTTTTGTTTTGAGAAGTTTTTTCTTTTCTTTCTTAAACGTTTATATATTTTTTTGAAACTTACACAGTTCCGGAAACATTCGAGTTTCGACTCTAATTCAGTAAATTATTTTCCAAACGGGCAAAATGCTAAACCAAATGGAACTAAACCCTAAGAGAATAAAATCGTAGATGGACATGCTCTAAGAGCTCCAAAATAAATAATAGTTAAAAACAATCTTTTGATAACTTTTCAATCACTATATTATTTTGAAAGGATCAGAGTTACAGAATTCGGATTTCAAAATGAAATGGCTTGGCAAACAATTGCAATAAGCACAATGAACCAAGTTGTACGTGAGTCTTGCTTGTCCCTACCAATGTATGTAGCATTTTTCTGTATAGTCCAAAACCCCAGCGTTATACAAAATATCCTCATGTGTTATTATCAGCAAGACAACAACCTATTCATGATTTAAAAATTTGTGGTACATAAAAAGTTTTACTTTTGGTGGCTCTTAAAAATTTGGTAAGATGGATAATTTCAAAGACGTTTTGTTTGGAAGTGCTATAATATGATTATCTAAAGCTACTACGTGGAGCATGTTAATAAATGTATGGGTAATATACATTAACGACACTTTTAAACTTATAAGAAATCTTTTTGTCTTTCTTATTATATATGATGAAAAGGTCCAATTCATAAAAAGACAGTACACAACTAAAAGACGTAGAAGGTCACATCGTAGGATGTTGTTGTGTAGCTGAGAGTTGGGTCCGCAAGAGAGGCTTTGGCTTTGGCTTTGTAAGTTAAATCATATTCAACCTTCGATTTGCCGCTTCTCGTATTACAGTTACTGGATAGTAGATAAATTGTACGTACCTAGAAAAGTATTTTATTGTAGAATATAATTTAAAATACATTTTAATGAGTNGTTTTTTTTTTTTTTTTTTTTTTCCAAAAGTACAGTACTGCATAGCGCTTTAGAAATGCTTCTTATGTTTAATAAAGAGGGGTTATTGGGAGTAGAATTTGTGTGGATTTTGAAAATTTTAGAAGTTAAAAGAATTGTTAAATTTATAAAGAGTTTTTGTTAGGTTTGGAGAGAGTATGTAACGGGGGGTTATTGAGAGTAGAATTAGTGTTGATTGTTAAAATTTTCAAAATTCATTGTTATTGGTTAATGAATTTTGACATTCTTATTAAAATCCATTGTTATTGATTTGATAACTTTTAAAATCCATACAAAATCTATTGTTATTCAAAAAGTTTACAAGTTTAATGATTCTATGAATTCATTAAATCTTTGTTATTGGGAGATGGATTTTAAACAAATTAACACATGAAACAAAACTTTCAAAATACTACCTATAACCCTTAGATTCTCAAAGTCCATTACAATAAAATATTTTTATTGATTTTCTAAATTTACATACTCTCTCCAAATCTAACAAAAACTCTTTATAAATTTAACAATTCTCTTAACTTCTAAAATTTTCAAAATCCACACAAATTCTACTCCCAATAACACCCCCTAAATTTAGAAAATCAATCCAAATATTTTATTATAATGAACTTTGAGAATCTAAGAGTTATAGGTAGTATTTTGAAAGTTTTGTTTTATGTGTTAATTTGTTTAAAATTCAACAAAGATTTAATGAATTCATAGAATCATTAAACTTGTAAACTTTTTGAATAACAATAGATTTTGTATGGATTTTAAAAGTCATCAAACCAATAACAATGGATTTTAATAAAAATGTCAAAATTCATTAACCAATAATAATATATTTTGAAAATTTTAACAATCAACACAAATTCTACTCCCAATAACCTCCCCTAAGTGTCTTTCCTAAGTGCATTCCCAAAGAAAAATTGTGATATTTCTGAAAATAGAATATTAGTATTGATATTTTGGGGTTTCAAGATTTTAATTGTATTGGCCAAAGCCAACACAAAAATTTGTTTTCGATAAATTCAACAAACAAATCAATAGAGATATTCACAAAGATTTAAAGGGAATTTGGACCCACCAAATTGAATTGAAATTTTGGAATTTTGTAATAATTTAATTCACAATAAGAGAAGGGTGGCTCATGGCTGGATTTTTGGGCTGAAGACTGAAATGACATGTTTGTGGTCCTCTCCTCTCTTCTCTTCTAAACAACTCGTTTCAAAAACTAATTTTTTTATTTTAAATGGAATTAGATAAATCCAATACGTGAGGGACCGTCATTTTGATAAAACCCCGTTTGGCATCTCCCGTTTTCTTCTTGGGGGACCCTTCATATAATATATTTTCTTATTTGTTTTCTTAATCCTTGCTATTACTCTTTGACATTATAACGCTCTTTATAAGCTAACTTAGTTTTTTATTTACACATGCAAAATGAGATCAGGTTGAAACTTGAAACTATTTACTACAAATTCAAGCAAATGACACAGAACTTAGTCCACCATTAACCCCCAAAAATAGCATAAAATATATCGTTTCAACTTTTAACCTAATAACATTTAGGTTGAATAAAGTGGATTATGTGGCTTCTTACGTGGGCTTAACAAAAAGAAAAGACAAAACTTCTTGGACCAGTGAATAGAGAATGGTTCGAAAATGAGTTGTAGAAGTGAAGTTGGGTTTCACAGCTTTTGACCCATAAATAAACCAAAACCCAATTAGCCAGTCAACGGATTCACTTCGGCCTCTTTGTCTGTGTGTTTATGTGGAGATGGAATTATAGCCAGTTTATCCCTGATGAATTGTGGCTATTGTTAAAAGTTGAACTATAATTATCTAAAGTTGATGAGGCTTTACAAATATGTCGCATATCTCATTGCTTATTATAGAGAAAGAAAAAAAATGGTCGCGGCTTTCATCACACGTACGAGAGAATGTTAAGGTGCTATCGAAACTATCAAAACAGATCAATGTAATTTGCCATTATACAATAATTTTTACGGTTACGTTGACACTGGACCCAATCGCCACATCCGTTCTAACGCATGGATTCTTACGATCCGCTAACACACACCTTGTCCTAGAAGATTGCTACAAGTAGTCACTAGTCAAGTACCACATGTGTGTGCCTTTTTATTTCTTTTTTCTTTTCATATCCCATGGTTCTATGCTTATCACGTCGTATATGTTCCAGTTACTGCTGCAAGTATTACTGATGCGATGTTCAACACTAGTTGGCCTTTCTTCCTATTGTCTAATCGAAAGGTTTTCTTTAGAGAGACAAGCTTTTTAGATAAATCACGTCAATTTTAGTGGGTCCTTCTTGGTGACCAAAAAGAGAGGTGGGTCCTTACTCCTTAGTCACGACAACCCTTAATATTATTTAGCTGCCCACCCTTATTTCTTCAATGCTTTCTTCTCTTTTCTTTGTTTCTTATAGAGGTTTTTTTCGTCATTCAATTATTTGTTCTCCTATTCCCTCTTTTGCATTTACCTATATTTGATGAATGAGAAAGCAGCAGAGTATACACTCACCTGTTCAATAAATATTTCCTCATAGATGTAAAGATAGTGTCAGTGGAGTAGCTAGCTACGTACCGATCGAGGGTCAAATCTTTCTTCTCAACTTTAGTTCACCACTTGTTTTTTTTTCTCTTGTTTCTAAATTTGAGTATAACTTTTTAGAAAGCTGCTTTCAACTCAAAAGTACTTGTTGTGAACAAAAACAATATAAGTAAACAATGAGAAGATGTACTAATAAAATATCAAAAAGGTTATGTCCATGTAACATGTATGTTAACAAACTTGGGATTTTGATGATATATATTCCCGGGGTTAATGATGAGTTAATGATTCCATGCTAGAAGAAACTATAATTTTTTTTGATGAATTAACCAGATAATCAAATAAAAATATGAAGATCTATGGAAAAATTATTATAATATGAATGAATAGCTGATAATATCATAACTCAACACAAAAGTATAATATAAGTTTCACAATGGTCGAAAATTGTTTTTGAATGCGAACCTTGACAAACCTAGAAAAGACCCTGATGACAAGGGCAAAACCTAAAGACAAGAGACAAATAATTTTTTTCTTTCCTCATAAAGGGTTTGACATATAAGTAATTGGTTATCGGAAAAATGTTACGGAGTTGATGATTTTATATACCAAATTACTGCATTAATCAATGTGGATGTATAAAGAGTATCAACAGTTTGAACAAGCCTAAGTGGATAAGGTAAATATTGGTTAAATTAAACCAGTTTGTATATCAGAGAATGTAACTGTACAATTATGGTAAACACACCTAATGACAAATTATACTTTGCACTTAGATATTGTTAAGATGTAAATATAGACTATATATAGTATAGGGAGCTTGGTAAAATAGAACTCATGCCATATTTTTTTTATCTTTACAACGGCTAACGATCCTTCGTTTTCCAATGTGGCCTCATTTAAGAAACACATACAAAATAAGTGAGGTAAAAAAATACGAGGGTAACGATAAGAGTTGAAAAGAAGATGGAAGAAAATAAAAGAATAGAAAGAAGCTAAAGGAACTAACTAGTTGTGGAGAGGATCTGGGGCACTGGGGATCTTTCTTTGGGAATCTTCAAAGCGAGTGTTGTTGCTGTTGTTTAGACCCTTGAAATACCTTTGGAGGAGGCGTTGAACATCGTCGTCCTTCTTGTTCCTGGAGGCGAGGGTGTTTCCGTCTTTTCCGGCCTGGTTGTCTTCTGACAGTTCCCGGACTTGTCCTTCCCGGAACAGCCAGATCTGGAACAGAGAGATGAGTAAGAGAGCGATGGAGAGAGTCAACAGAATATCTCGACAACCCATACAGGATATAACACGAAGTTGATCAAGAACAAGAAAGAAGAATGTTTCGATTTGGAAACAAGAAATGTGAGAGATTTTTGTTTTGATATGACAAGAAGGTCAGAGATTGTTATACTCATGACATCTCTCTCTCTCTCTCTCTGTTTTAATGAGATGGAGATGGCGCAGGCGGAGGAAGATGCCGGGGATGCAATGTCATTGACTCATTTGTAATTTAAGGGAGTCTCTGTCTCCGTCGTTTTCTATGTCTCTGTTTGTTCCTTTTTGTATAAATATAAGAAATAGCTGTTATATATGTATAAATATACAACGAAATACTTGTATACGTGTCTGTAGTTACTTCTTGCTCTGTTGACAGTACGTTTATAACATTTTCTCAATTATGTTACTGATTTGTGATTTGGGTTCCTCGTCCCATGCATGTTCCTTTGATATTCTCTGTTTATTCCTCGGTTGGTTAAGAATATGGTCCAAAATTTTAAGTCTCTGATTCGTGTATAAAATAATGTGAGTGGTCCAACAAAAAAAGTATGCAAAGAAAAGATGATAATCATGAGTTACATTCCCAAGATGGGTGCGATTTCTGTAGCGTTGGGAATTAAGTTGGATGCAATTTAATAGGCAGACAATTGATATTTTTAGCTACCCAACGATATACGACCATAAAACACGAATAAGAAAAAGCGAAAACCTACGTTTCAGTGTGTTTGTGTGTCGGTGGTCAAAATGTACAAGATATCGATGGAGGTGAAGTAGCAACGTCGATTGTGCCCACGCAAACTATACTATTCTATTATGTAAAATAATTATCTACTGAATAAAAAAAAAAAAAGTATTATAGAAGAGTTTGAAATCTAGCAAATTAGTATATGAAATAGTGTTAAACTTCGTGTAAGTATAGTCAAACAAATGATATATAGTTATATACAGAGGCGTGCCTATGGCATAAATTTAAAATATTTGTTGTCTAACATTTTTACCGTTTTATTTTATTTAAAAATAAGTTCAACTTTTATTAAACTTCAAAAATTGGAATCATTTTCTCCGTTTACGGCATTTAAATCCCTAGGCACCTACGTTGCATGGAAACGGAAACGAAAACGTGGAAGCGAAACGTTTCGGAAACGGGAAACGTCTTTTTTGAAAAATATAAGAATGGAAACGTTTTGGAAACGTATATATATATATATATATAATATGAAAATTCAAAAAATATATAATAAAATATTAAAAACACCATAAGTTTAACAAGTCCAATTCAATATTTAAAACTGTAACTATATAATATTCACCGAATCACTATATCCCGTCAATCTTAATTCTTAACTCTTAAGTTCTAAACTAAATACTTGCCTTTAATTGGAAAAGAATAATATATAAATTTAGATATATACCAAATAATTGCAAGAAATCCGTGGAAAATGCGTTAGTCCAGTGGTCCTCCATGTAGGCCTGTCAATCGGGTAAAACCCGCCCCGCCTGACCCGCAACCCGCCTGACCCACTCGATTTTTTGATCCGCATTGATCCGCCCCGCCAAATTTTAACCATAATTTTTTTGACCCGCACCCGCCCCGCTTAAATTTGCGGATACCCGCGGGTAACCCNGGGTAACCCGCATAACCCGCATATATATAAATAATAATAAAATTATATATATATACATATATTTAACAAAATAAAATGATAATAAAATATATTTTATATGATAAACCATAACTATATAAAAAGATTTATGAATTTGAAA